>PVLD010027180.1:0-21120 GCA_004027595.1 Dinomys branickii
TTGATGCTAATTAGAGTGTTTGCTCAAGTTGCTACATCATTTTCAGAAAGAACTTTGAAAATGAAAATGGCCACTGATTTCCAGACCAACAGAAAAGTAGTGTCAGATGAGAGGTATTTTGTACGGTTTAGTCACATTTCATTTTGATTTTTACTTTTTCCTGTCTTTGACATATGTTCTGAACTAGAATGCTATAAAATTTTTATTGCCATAACTTTGAAATGACCATATTACTCATAAGCTGGAGAGTCACAAGTGAGTTTTTAGCTTTTTTCAAAGCTGTAGAAATAAAACTTTATAGTACCCTACCCTGGTATATGTTGTTTTACGTGACACATTTTATTCCATTTTACTTTTCTCTTTATTTCTGCTCATTATTTTCTTCTGGAATTGTAGAAGAATTTGTATTAAAGAGGTTCTAATGTATAGCAATTTTATTTAGGCTATACTTTATGGTACACTTAAGCAGTCTTTCTACAATTGTCTTTGACCTTTAATGACCAACTTTAGAAAATGTAAGTGATCATTTTAAGTACGGTTCATTATGATATATACTGATTTGAAATAGTGATTACATTGCAAAAAGTTAATGCTTGATTTCTAAGCAAATTATCACTATTTGTTGAGATGAGACACAAATGATCAACATTTGCTTCCTCTCACAAAAGTAATTCAAATTACCTACACAGTCATATTACACAAATTGCATACATAAGTGGAACATGACCCTTTCTCTTATATGTTGTGTAGTCCAGTTTGTACAAGAATATCAACACCTCATGCTGCAAGTATCTATACTAGAAAGTGATTCTAGAATTAACTTATCCCAGAGGGAACCTATGAGAAGTGTGGCTGACTTGACAGCCTGAAGTGATGTGCTCAGAGTAGATCTGATATGCAACTATTTATTTTAAGCTCAGGAAGCAAGCTTATAAAATATTGCCAAATACACCAAGTAATGCTTTTCCATTTAAGACTTAAAAGATAGTAAGAAAATTTCTCAGATTTCTTGGAAAAGATTTCAAACTTTTCATTACACTTCCAGATCATGAACTGGAGCTTTAGAAGATTTTATTTTAGTGATTTCCAAAAGGCTGCTCATCTCCGTGAACAAAGTCAGAAGTGCATGTGGATGACTGACTTAGATTCAAGAAAAAAATTTGGTTGCTGTCATATTACTTTTAAGTCATAGGTAATGAATACTGAGATATACTGTTTTTCCTACTTAAGAGATTGATTTTTCTGACCAAAACAACTTAAAATGAAATCTCTCCTTAATGTGATTGGATACATACACACACACTCATTAATGAACATAAATGCACACAGGTCAACTCTTGTGATGTTTTACACGTAGAAGTAGAGAAAGATAATACTAACTTTTAATTTTTTTGAAAGAATTATATATATATATGTATGTATATATATATCACATATATTATTCAGGTATTTCACAATTAAATGTTTTTATCATTTTAATTTTTTGTCATTTTTATCGTTTCTATTTTGTGGCTAACACATGCCAGAAACTATTCATGTAAGGAGGATACATTGTCACATAGGCACCATTTCTGACAATTTGTGGTTGATGCTTTAAGCAATTCATCTAAATTTTATGAATGAAGTAAAAGTCTAATTTATCCAAGAAAATTGATAAAGAGGTTTTGTACTTCTAAACCTTGAGAGACCAAAGGACAGCCCCCACAAATGGCAGAGTAGAATCCAGTTAATTGGAAAGGTCTCTGCTTAATGGTAAATGGAAAGAAGAAAGAGTTTCCTTCTTCTATCAGAATGTGGCATAAAAATGACAGAGGAGAAACTGTTGTGGGTTAACATGGAATGACATCATGTAATAGGACTATGTATACTTAGGTGTGGGGAAGAACCACCAAAAATGAAACTCTTCAACAGCGTGTGCCTCTGTTTTGTCTGGCTGCCATGCTTGGTATTTAGGCCATCTGGCTCCTGGAAACTGGTAATATTCACACCCACACATCAATAATACTGGTATAGAGCCTATTAGAAAGCACCAGCTGGTTAGGTAACGTGCCAGGACTGAAAAGCATTCAAGAGGGAACATCAAGCAGGGGGCTTCTACTGGACTGACATTGACATGGGCATTGGAGTGACCATTTCACTCATTTAGCTGTACCTTTGATGCCACTGTCCTGCTAGAATAGGCATGTAGATGTCAGGTCATAAGAGGCCTCACATATCATCGATTTTGCTTGTATCATTCAAATAGAACAAAAATATGATCTTCAGCATTACATGCCTTGCATTTTGGATATAAAAAGATCATAGACCTGAAATTGCCTCGCATTTCTGATTAATATACAGACAATATCAGAAGTAGTAGTGCCTATCCCTTTTCGAGATCTATAGTGTGGCACTAGTTTTTGAATAGAAATGCTAGACATTATCTCACTATAGTCATTCTAAAACGGGAACATGAAAGAAAATGCATTCCCATCCCTTCAGTTCTTACCATGTTCACTAAACTTAAACGAAAAAGTATATTTTACATGAAATGAAAACAAATTTTCAGTACATTGAAAAGAGGAAATACATACTTTTCCTGTCATCTAATTGTTTTATCTAATGGTTACTATATTTTATTTGTTGTTTTGATGGTATGGATTTAACTCAGGGCCTCCTGCACACCAAGCATGTCTTGCACTGTGAATAGAACCCACAGTCTCTCCACCACTGATGGTGGACCTTGTAGAGCTTTCAATAATACAAACACCTCTGCACCATGTCAGCCATAGATTCGTTACCACTTCTCTATAGTTGTTTACTTAAAAACTGTTCACAGATACTTTTGGCAAGTTTTACGTTATTTTTGTTTTCTGATGCTGATGATAAGAGGCATTAAAGCAAAACTCTAAAAGCACCTATAGGATGGGCTACTTTATCTCTTTCCAGACCTCTGGATGCTTCGACGCCATATGACTAAGATGAAATGCTCCAATATTTTCATAGGTTTAAATCTTGAATTGGCTATGGTGTATTGTGAACTCTAGAACTTCCTCTAGCTGTAAGTGTAGTTAAGGCTCACTTAGGTCTTTTAAATGACTGCATGATTCTTTTCTTTGTAAGTTATTTCTCACCTCTGTTATTTCCAAAGTTATACAAGTGTTTTAAATGTTCTTATATAATATAAAGTACCTATTAATATAATATATATTTATAAACACAAACATAATATTTTATATTACATACACAACCTATTTATGTAAATTTCCAAATAACTTATCTGTGCTAGAGAAAAATGTCTGATAATTGAAAGAAATCAGACCCACCCAAAATTCAAAGACACAATACAAAAATGGTCTCTTGGTTACTTTTTTCTCATTGCTGAGACAAAACACCCAACACCCAAAATTAAGGAAGGAAAGGTTCATTTAGATTATGGTTTTTGGAGGTTTGAGTCCATACTCAGCTGGCTGTGAGGCACAGTGGCACAGGGCAGAGGGCAACAGTTCATGGTGGAGGTAACAGCAAAGCAGCAAGCACAGGAAGGGAGGAAAGGGGGCCAGCTGCCTCTTTCTCTTCCTTACATATGCAAACTATCTGCCCTAGGGCAGGTATAGCTCTCACACCCATAATCCCAGAAGACTATCCGCCCAAGGGCAGGTATAGCTCTCACACCCATAATCCCAGCATTGGATCATGGATCAGTCATAAACTCTAAAAGCCACCCCATAACTGCATGAGGATTTGGGGGAGACATGCAGACACAAACCATAACAAATGGGCATCTCAAGTGTATAATTCTCAGATGAACTACAAAGAGATAATTGATAAATGAAAAAATGTTCAACATCATTGGTCATTTGAGAGATACAAAATAAAACAACACTTAGATCTTGTCTCACCCCAGAAAGAATGGTCAGCATCAAGAAACCAATAACAAACGCTGGTGGGGCTGTGGGGAAAAAGGAACTCTTCTCCACTGTTGGCAGAAGTGTAGGTTGTTGTAATCACTATGGAAATCAGTGTGAAGATGCCTCAAAAAAGTAGGATTAGAGGTCTCATTCAGCCCAGCTATTCCCCTTCTGGGTATTTTCCCAGAAGAATTAAAAACGTCATACCTCAGGGATATATGTGCACCTATGTTTATAGCAGCACAATTTGTAGTAGCTAAATATTGGAAACAAGACAAATGCCCATCAGTGGAGGAATGACTAAAAAAAGATGTGGTATTTCTATACAATGGAGTATTACTCAGTTATAAAGTAGGGTAAACTGGAGACTTTTATAGGTAAATGGATGTAACTTGAGACCATACTCATAAGTGAAATACATCAGACTCACATAAGTAAATATTGTATTGTCTCCCTAGTGTAATAAAATGAAAGAATAAATAAGATCCAAAATGTACAACGGGTATTGGGAAATGGGAAAAAAACCTTTCAAGGGGAAGTAGAAATGGATGGCAGAAAGGAGAAAAGAAGTAAGGGAAAAGAAAAAATAAATATATACAAAATATTAAGATACATATACTGCTAGTTTCTATCAGTTCATTGAAAAGAAAGGTTTGCGCTTATATCATTTGAGCAATTTTGCATGTCTGTATCTTATAATCTGACCAACTGCTTTGAAGATAATAATACACAATATATTAACCACTGTTACTCTCCTACTATCTTGTTTTGAAATTTGGTATCATTGTTTTTATTGTTTTTCTCTTTAAAATAAACTAAAAAGAAAATGCAAAAACAAAAAATTCTGATAAATTATCTCTGGATAAACTTAAACAATAGGCTTGACTTGTCTATCTTAGTGTAATATTATAATACTACTAGTATAATAGCATGTTTATTTTGTATAACAGAAATAAGAAAGCTATTGGTTTACAATGAGTGCTAGGTACTTCACAGGAGTGAGTATATCATATGCATTATTTCAATTATTCTCTTAAAATAACATGGTGACATTAGTATTATATCCAGTGTATAGGGAAAATGATGTTTGGAGAGGAGTCAGTATAATTTATGAAGCTATAAGTGTACTATGTATTCCTTAATTTCTTAAAAAATAATTATGTGCTAGAGCAAAGCTAAATGTTCCTTAGACATCATATATATATATATATATATATATATATATACATATACATAAACTCTACATTTTCAACAACTTCAATAATAAAAAACTAATCAATGATGCCCTTTGGGACAAGGCAGTTCTGTAGCCAGGCCCACACATGCAGTGTTTGACCTTTATAAGATTCAGCAATCAATCAGAAGGAGCTATTTTTCCTGTTTTGGCATCTGCCTATTTGGCAAATCTTCCAACTGTGGTTTTGGCAGCTCCACAGCTGCGACCACCTCTGGTTTTTCCACAGTAACTGGCTGGGGCCCATGTCCCTGGGCTAACCTATTATTTTGAAAATTATTTTCCTTGACTCAAATCAGAAGAGTGTAAGAGTTATTGTGAAGTTTCCTGACATTTCCCAGAAATGTTAGAAATTGTGTAGTGTTCTTCAGGAGTAAATTTTGGGTCTAAATTTATATTTTTCTTGTGACTGGACCCATGTGTTACAGTAGGAACTCAGGAGTGAACACTATAATTTATGGCAATAAAATTATCCTGCACTCTTAACTGTAGCAAATAGTTGTTTAATCATTTATACTTTGAATTGGAAACATAGTCAATTTTAGAGTGCATTGTACTTAATAAAACACCTTCTGATGACAACATTAGGATACACTGTACTGTCTTATACTAAGGTAGAAATACCATAATAATGTATATGTGTTCAACTTTATGTTGTCTTGAATTATTAAAATTCAAATATTCATATTTCTATGTAGCTACACATGGGCATATTCATATGTAAGATATACCCACATGGATACAGACACATCCATATCAAAAAAATATTTTCTTAGATAAATGTAGAACTTAGGGTTTCTTGATCAATATAAAATAGGAACAGTTAAAGCATGAAAATGAAATTAACCATACTTCTTTCATTCACTTATCACCAGTTTTCAGAATTAGTTGCCCTATGGCTACCTTTTAAATTATATTGCACATCTCTCAATAAAATATTGGGAAGTTGGAAATTGAGTGACTATTCTAATGGCTTCAGTGGAAGACCTGAAGCTACACTATTAAAAATCTAGTAAAGGGAGGGGGAATAATGTTTCTTTATCCATGGAGTTAATTATACAGACATCACACTATGAAAATGCTAGGGAAAGGGCAATACAAAATTACTTAAAAGGTTTCTAGTGATAAGCAGCCCTTTATTTTAAAGAATATTTAAAGTGCTGCCTCCTTTACTTCTGCAAATTCTAATGGAGATGAACAATTATTATTATTTATGGAAGTGCTTACCATATGCCTGGCTTTGAACGAAGGAACTCACATGTTATATAGCACATAACCACCCATAGAAAAAGAGACTATTATCACTCCTCCTTTTATAGATAGGGAAACTGAAGCATAAAATTTGAGCAGGTTGTCCACAATCACATTCCTACGTGCCTCTAGTGATCAATGTGCACACCTGCTTTTCTCGCTTTTCCCACATCCCTTAAGAACACATTACAGTGGGACTTCAGTTCATAAGCTTAGTTCTCTCCATGATTTTGGTTGCAAACCAAGTTGAATGAGAACTAAATCAAACTCAGTGGTAAGTTTCAATGTTGAACTTATGAGGAAATTGGATTCAGTTCTTGTCCAACTTGGTTTGCAACCAAACTCGTGCAAAGAATTAAGCTCATGAACAGAGGAATCACTGCACTAATTTTAGATGAGTGCTGCAATGAAGTGTTTGTAAAACCGTGGCGCAGAACATCCCACTTTAGTAATTTAAACTTTTCTTTCGCTGACAGAAGGGAATACATTTAGTTTCAAAAAGAAAAAATGACAAAGCTTCAAAAGGAAAACATACTTTGGAGATGAACTCACATATATAAAATCCTTTCAAATAACTTAGCAATACTCTTGTTTCTCTTCACATCATATAAACCTTTCCTCTTTTCAAATAACTTAGCAAATGGCTGGTAAGGTCATATCATGTAGCATTCTCCTCTAAACATAAATTTGCAGAAATTTTAATTCGCTCTAAATACAAGATAGGATTTTTTATACAGTGAGTAAAATAAATGCAAACATCTAGTGAAATTCTAACAAAAAGGGAAAATCAGAATTGACTTTTTATAATTTGATGTTTATTGAGATCATTGTACATGTCCCCACAGTTAAAAGAAGCAATAGAGAAACATTTTGTGTGGCCTTATCCCATTATTCTCAATAATAAAATCTTGAAAACCCATAAACCAATACCACAGTTGGGATATGAACAGTTACAACCCACCAGGTTTATTTATATTTCCCCCATCTTCCCGTGTGTCTATACTTAGTTATGTGCTTTTTTATCTTATGTGTAGTTACTACTTGATGGAAGGTGAAATACAGACCTAACAGCAACAGAGAATACCTTCTCTGGTCACTTATTACTGGCTTGTCTCTGCAGCATATCTGCCCATTGTCCACAGAGCATAAGATTGTCTCAGGTACTCCTATTGCTTCCAGTGGAGACACGAGCCCATCTGAAATGACTTCTGATGCTAGTTGTGGGTGATGGAACTCAGAGTATAGGTCTCATCTGCTGCATGAAGAGAAGTCACCCAGCTGCTGCAGGCCCAGTATAACAAGCTTCTGCTGTCAACTTTCTGCTACCTTTCAGAATTATCTTTGTTGGCTTCTTAGCATGTGTCTATTTTTGTATTAGTAGGAAAGAAAAAAAAGCATCTAAGGCATTAGTATCCTGATGAGAAATATCCAAATTGAACTTTTTTTATGAGAGAAATGTTTTCTATTGATGCTATAATATTATCAGCTATTTTCCTACAACAATATATTTGTTCAAAATTATATACGACACGTATAATATAATTATTATTTAAATTAACATATATTGGATTCCTACAATGTTTCATACCCAGTGAAAGCTCGGTCTGGCTTGGCTTTCACTCTCCTTGGGATAAGTGAAATAAACTTACAGTAACTTCGGTGTGGTATTATATTGGAGTGTGTGGATCCAATTTTAATGTTCAAGTCACTGTAAAAAGATAAGTATTTCTCCTCTCCTACTTGTGCTTCAAAAACAGTTGTTATGAATAGCAGTTAATATTTGTATCTTGGTGACATTGCACTTATCAAAAAAGATAGGAAGTTTATCTTTCTGGTAAAAGAGAATACAATTTATATTCACCATGAATATTTTTAATTAAAGAACAATCAACAAAACATCCTGCTGTCTCTTCATTAGAATTTTTAAAATGTATATCCTCTTTAATTGCTTTTAATTAAATTCAGCTTATTAATAATAGGCTAAAATCACTGAGATTTGTTGGATTGGCAGCTTATAATATCTTAGAAAATATTAAATGATTTCTTGGCTGCTTTTATTCTGTAATTTTTTCCAGAGGCGAAACTATATATTAAAGAAATTATGTTTTTCCTTGAAGAAATAATTACAAATGCATTATTTTCAACTAATATGTTTTAGAATCATTGAGACACTAATTTATTTTGCTGCAACTTTTTGTAGGTCCTAATAAGCAGAATCACATTTTAAAACATCACTTAATTATAATAAAGAAATAATTTGTATTTATAAAATTTCTCCTAAAATTGCATGTGATACCTGAAATTTTGTTCTACTTTTGTTGTAAATACTGAAAATTAACATTAAAATGGTAATTGTTAGCATAAATTTCTAGTGCAGTGCTAATTAGTTAGAAATTTAATATTAGAGTGTTAGTATTTCAGAAAACTTAAATTCTACTTAGTGACAAGAATGCATACTTAATGTTTAATATGGTTATGACTATGAACAATATAAAATTAAACTTTTCCTAAACTGAGATGATTTTATTAACCTTGGCTTGAGAACAAGTTAGAAGGACAGTCATCAGTCAATTTCAGATTTATTTTTATGAGTAAGGAATAGGAAGTAAATAATATGGATAGCAAAAGAAAAATGATAGAAATGGGGGCTTTGCATGAGAAATAGACTGTATTAATGAAGTGTAGAAAATACTGGAAACCACACAAAAGAGTTTCGTGTATATGCACTTAAATCTTCAGCCTCTCCTTACCTTTTACTTCAAATATCTAATTGTGGAGGAAACTACTGCCCTTTGGGCCATGTATCGCCAGGTCCTTGAATTCTTATGGAAATAAATTACAGGACTTTTTTCCGTGAAGGGCGTAGGGAAATTTATTAGGCAGAATCAAAGGACAGGACACTCAGAAAGAAGTGTGGGTGCCCGAGAGTGAGACACTTTATGGTCTTGAGTTGAGAGTAGTTACATGGTCTTGGGGATGTTCTCAAGACTGATGATTTAGGATATGGATTCCTACTATCAGGTTACTCATTAGTAGGGGAGGTTAAAATGCAAATCATTTGCATGTGTTTATAGTTTAGAGATATTGTACTTGATTAATAGTGGTTTTTTTCTTTTAAGGTTGAAGTCTGTGGAATATGTGAATTTATACTAGTAGAAGAAAAAAATGGGCCCAACTTATAGATTTACTGTATCTTTAAGACTTTTAGGGATACAGGATTCAAAAGCCTGGAAAGGAAGAATAGGCTTAGGGGTGAAAACAAAGCATTGTAACCATGGGTAACTTTGTTTCCTGAAGCTGCAGTTACCTTAAAAGGACACTTTTCAAATCATGATTTTATTGCTTCCTTATTTCTTCTGCCTGACTTCACATATTTCTCTGTTAGCTTTCCAAGGCTGTGAGAAAAAACAAATCTAAAAATAACAACTTCAATGAGAAAAGTTCAATTTGTCTCATGATTTCAGAGGTTTTAGTTCATAGTCATCTGACTCTATCGCATTTTAGGCCTATGGCAAGGCAGATGCATCACAGTAGAAGGCCGTGGTGGGGGAAAGTTGCTTATTCTTTTCTGCCAGGAAGTACAGAAAAAGATCAAGAAAGGCTGTGCTGGAGGCCTTTCTTCTTTTCCTACTTTTATTTCTCTGGGCTCCCAGACCTTCTGGTGGTGCTCCCCAAGTTAAGAGCAGGACTCTCCCCTCAATTGCTGTCCTGCACACCAGTTGTCTCTCGAAACACTCACACAGATACACCCAGGAATTGTCTCTACTCATTTCCAATCAAGTTAACAACCATAATTAACCATGCATTAAGAAAGCATCTCTTTTTTTTCTAATTCTGTGATGTGTGCTACTGGTGTTTTGATCGGGAGTGCATTAAATCTGTATAACAATTTTGTGAGTGTGGCCATTTTCAATATATTGGTTCTACCTACCCAAGAGCAAGGGATATCTTTCCATTTTTCTGATATCCTCTTCAATCTCCTTTTCTAGAGTACTACAGTTGACCAGGTAAAGGTCTTTTACTTGCTTTGTTAGATTGATTACTGTAGTGGTTGATTGATCATGTCAACCACTCAGTGGCTCAGCAATTGGCTCAGAAATTCTATACCCTAGGGTATAGAGGAGACACCCTAGAGTGGGTCATCGTCTAGATGATATAAAAGGGAATTGAGGAAGGGCAGAGGGACTTCCATTCTTTGGAGGAGCTCTAGGATTCACCTTCAGCTTGGACATCATCTCCTGGCTTCTAGTGCAGACTCTTCAGCTTCTGCCTTGGATCCTTTATCCTTCTGTTGCAGACCTATGAGCTTCCTGATACAGACCTGCACAGAAAGCTGCAGTGAACTCCAGACCCTGCACTGGTTCCTTCTGTGTTCAGTGTGCAGACACCATCTGCACGCTTTCTTGTCCAAATGTTTGGCTAACTGTCGTAAGCCCACCTTCTAATCACTTAAACATTTCTATATCTTGTGTTATATCTGCTTCTCTAGTAAAACCCTGACTGATATAATTACTGAGTATTTTTTGATGCTTTTGTGGAAGGTGTTATTTCCCTATTTTCTATTGCAATGAGTTTCTTATTTGTGTATAAGAAGTCTATTGATTTTTCACTGTTGACATTGTACCCAGCAATGTTACTGAATTTTGTTATTAAACTTATAAGTCTTCTGGTGGAGATGTTGGGGTCATCTATGTAGAGTATCATATTATCTGCAAATAATGATATTTTAAATTTTCCCTTTCCTATTTTTATTCCTTTTATTTCTTTCTTATGTCTAACTGCTCTGGCTAATGTTTCCACACCTATATTGAAAAGGAGTGGTGATAGTGGACACCCTTCTCTTTTTCCGATATTAGATTGAAACCTTTCAGTTTTTGATCATTTAGTATGATATTGGCTGTTGGTTTGTCATAGATGGCTTTGATCAAATTAAGATAAAGATAATCTATTGCAAGTTTCTATAGGGTTTTATCACAAATAGGTGTTAAAGCTTGTCAAATGAATTTTCTGTGTCTACTGAGATGATCATGTGGTTTTTTTCCTTGTTCCTGTTAATATGGTGTATTACATTTATTGATCTCTGTATGTTGAATCATCCCTGCATCCCAAGGATGAATACTACTTGGCCATGATGTATAATCTTGATGATTGATGAATTCTTTTGGTCAGTATTTTATTGAGGATTTTTTGATCTGTGTTCAGTAGGGAGATTGCCCTATAGTTCTCTATTTTGGGGTTGGCCTTTCTCTGGTTTGGGTATCAGGAAATTGCCTGTTTCCATGACTTAGTTTGGGAGTAGTGCTTCCCTTTCAATTCATTAAAATTTACTTGGAACTAGTAGAGCCCTAGAATAGCAAAAATAATTCTGGGCAACCAAGGCAAAGCTGGGGACATCACAATCCCTGTCTTGAAATTATGCTATAAAACTACTATGATAAAAACAGCATGGTACTGGCAGAAAAAGACCCAGGAATCAGTGAAGCAGATTAGAAGATGTAAAAACAACTGTAAACATACCCAGATACTTTTTCC
Organism: Dinomys branickii; assembly: GCA_004027595.1. NCBI lineage: Eukaryota > Metazoa > Chordata > Mammalia > Rodentia > Dinomyidae > Dinomys > Dinomys branickii. The sequence goes on from PVLD010027180.1 coordinate 11,908, forward strand.
CTAACAAAGGACCCAAACACTTTAACTGGAAGAAAGAAAACCTCTTTAAAAATGCTGCTGGGAAACCTGGTTTTCAGTATGCTAAAGACTAAAATTAAACCCATATCTCCACCATACACTAAACTAACACTGATATGGATTAGAAATCTAAATATTATAACAGAAACATTAAATGTTCTGGAAGAGAGAATAGGCAGAACTCTTGAAGACATAGGTGTAGGCAAAGACTTTATGAACGAAACCCAAACCACACAGGAACTATCACAAAGCATCAACATCTCATCTTATTTTAAAAGCTTTTGCACAACAAAAGAAATCACTAACAAAGTGAGGAGACAACTGACAGAGTGGGAAAACAATTTTTGCCAGCTGATCCACAGACAGAAGACTAATATATAGAGTAAATAAAGAATGCAAATAATTAGACTCCACTAAAATTAAAGAACCAATCTAAAAGTGAATATCTGAAATGAGTACACACTTTCCAGATGAAGAAGTACAAATAGGAAATATATGAAAAAAATGTCCAATATCACTGATCATTCGAGATATGCAAAGAAAAACAATGCTGAGATTCAATCTCGCTCCAGAAACAATGACTACCACCAAAAAGTCAACTGATAACAAATGCTGGTGGTTCTGTGGGGAACAAAGGAACCCTTTTCTCCACTGTTGGTGGGCTCGTACACTCGTGCGACCACTGTGGAAGTCAGTATGGAGATTACTCAAAGAAATAAAAGTAGAGGTTCCATTTGACAAAGCTATACCCCTTCTTAGTATCTTTCCAAAAGAAATAAACCATCAAATCACAGTCATATATGCATGCCCATGTTTATAGCAGCACAGTTTATTAAAGTTAAATCTTGGAAACAGCCCAAATGTCCATCGGCTGATGAATAGATAAAGATTTTTTTATACAATAGAATACTACTTAGCCACAAAGAAGGGTAAACTTGAGATCTTTCTAGGTAAATAGATGCACCTTGAGGCCATACTCTTAGGTGAAATAATCATACACACCTCTGTGTACACACCTTTTTCTTTGATGTGAGTAAACAAAAGTGTAAATAAGGACCAATGTGTATACTAGGTATTGTGAAAAAGGAAGCAAATGTTCAAATGGGAAGGGGAACTAGGGAGTGGAGAGAGGGAAAGGAAGGAAAGGAAAAGAAACATGAGAAAATAAAGAAAACAATGGAATCAGATTTTTTGAATAAGGACAGGGAGAAGGGTTGAAAGGAGGGGAGTTGAGTGGGAATAAAAGAAGAATCAAGATATATCATGTAAAGATACAAATTCCCTATGATGAATGCGATCATAATCTATGCCTAAAATGTACTAAAAATAAAAAAGTGCTGCTACTAACTAAAAAAAAAAAAAAGAATGCTTCAGTTAGCAATTATCTGACTTTAGTTTTTGAAGGAATTGAGCGTGTGTGTCCATAGCATCCTTCATATTGGGAATCTGGCTCCCTGATTCAAGTTCTGTATGGGATAGGTCTGCTGCCATATAATGCTACAGTACATGTTACTAGGGAAATTTTTACAAAATACACAGAGCAGGAAGACTCACGTCATGCACACTGTTAGCAACTGTATCCTTGACAAAACAGATACACACCTGTCTCTGTCTAACTCCTCTCTCTGTGATTTAATAATGGGGAAAATGTTCAATGTCATCAGTGAGTAACATGAAGAGAGGATCAATTTGATGGAAGAAGATGAGATAGAAGAATGATGCTTAGAAAAAGTTGTTTCTTTGCTCTATGAAAGGTATTTTTATTAGGGCTCAGAAAATGGTGCACGATGTTCAGGTCTGAGAAGTCAGGTCAGAATCAAAGTCTCTCTCTGACCTTCTCCTACTCTTTTCTCTCTTACATCTCACACTCCCTTGAGGCAAACCATAGAAACTAGAATTGCTATTCCCCAACATAGGTTGTGGAAATCAGGACCCTGTTCCCCTTAGGCAGCCATTAATTTGAATATATCTCATGTTTTCATTTAAGAGATGTCCTTTTTGACCTACGTGTTTGATTGTAGGCTATAAAACACCATTCCAGAACTGAAGGGATGCTGCAGAAGAATATGGAAAGGCCTCAGTGGACTTCCACACTTCTGCATCTTAATGTTAGAGCATACACTGTTTATGCAATCATATTTCTACATAGAATTCATACTTTATCAAACCTGAGCCTCAGAACAGATAGTTCTCCCTGGGACTCTGGGTCTTCTGTTTGAAGTTTCCATGCTGTATGAAACTATAATCAAAGGAGTTTGCTATGCTTTTCTCTTGATTTCCTGCTTTTTGTTATAGGAGTATTATCTAGGACTCTTTAGAATCCACTTGAAAAGTCATTCTCATATGCCACCCCTACACTTTGGAGTGAGTTGGAGTTATGAATTCAGGGAGTTATTACGGAGATGATTTCAGTAATCCTAGTAGTAGAGACTAAATGGTGAGAGTAGGAATGGAAAAGTGAAGATATTTGGATGAAAAAAGATATTGTAGTCAAGTCCTAATGGTGTTCATCTTGTGCATAAAATTTATATTTGTCTATCCTATTATACTTATACCCTCCTAACTGTGTGAACTCCCTTTTCAATATTTCACATAGAAATATATTTTGCAACATTTATTCAACTTGTTGCTTACATTTTCTTTTTCCTGGCTGTCTATTGATATAAAGTTGATTATGTAACACAGCTCTATATTTGCCTGCCATCTCTTTCTGATTCTTGACCTCTCTGTGAGCTATCTATCCAAATTCCTGATCGTGAAAAACAATAGATAACCATCAATTTTATCAATTTTGTTTCCATTGCTTAGGTCACAGTTTAATGTTTTATTCCCCTGGCAAACTTTCTTAAGGATCCCAAGCATGCGCACCTTCTGCCATACACCCCCATTATGTACCCTCAAAGTATCCTGTAGTACCCTTCATAACAGTTGCACAACTGAAGTGCACAGTTTATTGGCCATAGTGGTGAAGTTTCTTATTCTGGTGTTTCTAATTGTATTTGCTCCTTCCAGCTTTTCTTAGCAGCCACGCTCCATGCATCTTTCAGTGTTTCCGCTTACTCCAGTTTTCTGTTTGCTTTCTTTCTTCTGTTCCCAGCTGATTATAAATTTTTCTTTTAAACCCATAAAAACATTTTGCTATTGCAATGGAATTTTAAACAAAAGGATAAGACAAGTTCCAGATTGGTTACCAGAAGCCAAAAAGAAAATCAAATACAACAGAGTAGGTAGTCAGACTAGGTAACTTTTATTATCTGGAATGAAAAATGCTTTGGTAATGACAGTGGTTCCTGTTACATGAATTAGTTTCAGGAACATAGATTACTGAAGTGTTAGGTACTCTGCAGAGTAACTATAAGCCTAGAAAATAGTAGCTTGCATATCTGTCCTCTGATTCAGATCCTCACATAGTTCCTTTATTTTGGCAAATCCACCACCACTAAAATGAGAGATTTCTATTGGTACTTTTTAATCATGGCATAGTTTTGTACAAAATGAAGCCCCTGATATAGTTCTGTATGAAATTAAGGTTTGATCCTAAAGAAGATATTAATTTCAAAGCCTCTGTTGTGCTCAGTCTCATTCATTTTGTCTCTCAGAAACAATTTTCTAAATGCATTTTACCAACAAACATAGTGCAATATTCTTCTTTTGGAGACTGTGTACAAAACACTAACTCTTTTTGACCACAGTGGCAATAAGGTCTTCATGGGTTGTGTATTTGTGGACTATCAGTGGGAAGCACTTGGGTGGTAACAGCTGGACATTGTGAAGCAAAGGAAATACAACTGTCTCAAACATCTTGTAAGAAATTGTACACAGAGCTTGCCATTTTAGGGAGACAGAATGAGCTTCTTATTCACATGGAATTTCCTGAGAAAAAGGCAGAAATGTAATAGGAAAATATTTAATATGAATCTGAAAACATTTGTCTTGGAGAAAGTCACAGAACAAATGGGCTGGATCCCTGTCTACCCCTCTGCAAAGACAACTGGCCCTGCAGGGCCTGTACTAGCCCAGAAGCTTTTCATAGATAATTGTGCTCCTCTAGCTTTGCTCTGTATAATAGACTGTTTCTTCCTGGCAGCAGCCAGCCTGGTCTGGATCTGTGAACCCCATGGGATTTGACCCTTTGAACACTTTTCTTTTAAAGGAGTTTGTCCTGTTTTTCCAGGTTTTACTCAGTAAAGGGCAGCTCTAACTGGGAATAGATTTGCTCATGTTTCTATATTGTGTGGCAGAGTTCCTTCCTCGGTAGGTTATCTCTACTTTGATTCATGTTTGGGGGATGTTCTTAAACAAAGTTTAGCTGACTGCGATAATACATTTTTGATACTTAAATTGAAAAATAAGAGATGATAAAGACACTAGATATTTATCTATTAGATTGAGTAGAATAAGTAATTAATAGGCTGCTAACTGTCTTGTCCTGATTAATATTCTCTTCCCTCACATAACTTATAAGGTCTTTTGAAAAATTCCTTTACCAGGTAGGAATCTGTCTTTCATTTGGTTTCTGACTATAGAGGAGAGCTTTGTGGGGCCTAGTAGTCCATTTTCTTTTGAACCAAACTGATCATGTTCTTAACATAGAAACCTGAAGGTACAAGAAAAATTAAATATACAACCACCTTCCAAAACAGTAGGAATAGCATTCTATTTTCTAAATAGGTATGCATCAGTTATTTTCAAAATGTTTTTTTTTCTTATGTGCCATGTAGGTTTTAAACCCTACAGAACTCAATACACCTTTTGGTAAAATATATTTTACCATGTACCAATATATGTGGCATGAATAATTAAAATACCGTGAGCAGTAGAGCTAAGAGTAATGGAGTTTTCCTGGATGAGTTGTAATATTAGTAAACCTCTGAATAAAGTATAACTCTTCCCTTTGATTTATTTGCATGATAGTTTCAGTACATATATTTAAATGAAAAAACCACCATTTTGCAGGTATGTGTAAAATACCACCAGGTTCTGCAGTCACATGATTATCAATTGGTTGCTCCTTCCTTTTTAAAAGCTATTTGAACATGGAACAGTGATTTGTTTTGTTGGACTGTCTTGTGTGGTATTGGTACGCATTCACACTCATTATGGAGATAATCAGAGAACTTCCACATATTTTCCTAAAATAGCTTAAAGTGTGATGCTCACTAACACAAACTACCGACGGTGATTATATTTTTGGCTGCAAGTAGGGTGGTAGAGCAAATCATTTAGCCACACAGAGGACCTTAATTTTCATATGGCTTGAATGAAAACCAGAAAGTGACCTTATGATGTCATCAGTGTCCCAGGCCCCTGATCATTTTATGTTTCATAATACTCAGTAACTCTCGGTTGCAAGGTGACCCTTTTAGCACCTCTAGCCTCACATCCGCGTTCCTGGGATAGGAAGATAAAGAAGGAAAGAACAAGGAGAAAAGGGCAGCAACTAACTCAGGCAACAAACAAAGCTATCCTGGAGATCCCAGTAGCCTCTCACACGTCACAGGAACACTTCTGCCTTAAAGGGAGGCTCAGAATAATGATGCTTGTCTCAGCTGCGCACATTGCTGCTTCCAAATCGAAGCAGGATTTTATCAACAAGGAAGAAAAGATTCTCTCCTATCCACACATCCCAGCACTTTACCAGCCCCTTAGTCTCGAAGAGCCAAATGTAGTTGGTTGGTATCAGTTTCTCAGGAACTGCTTTACTGTCTATTTTTAAGGTTTCAAAAAGTCAAAAGCTTCTAAAGAAATTTAAAAACAAAGCGTGCAATGACCTTTTCTGGACTCATTATGCCTTTTGAATTGGTAGAATTTATTCATTTCTCCTGTGGGCCAACCACTGATATTTCATCATCATAACTATTTCTTTCCTGAGCTTATTAGATATTGGGGAGCAACCAGCAATATCCATCACTCTGTGTAATCAGGAAGAAGTTGGCAGAAAAATTAATGTTTCAAGATGTAGATAAGCAGATTTTCCACTGACTCCGATTATTCTAAATGGTGTTGTTAGTCAGTTCGAGTGTAAATTTCAAGGACACTAAAGAAGGCGCTTGAGAATAATGACATATTAACCTAATACTTGCAGTACTCATCGTCACTAACTTTCATTTATCTTCTCCAATTCAGGTAAACATATTATTTACCAACTAAAGTCCTTAGTACATCACAATGTTTTGCCAGAAGTTGACTTTAAATTAGGAGGAATTGCTAGCTCAGAAGGCAAGAATAGGCCAACTTAAAGGATGCCATTCTTTTTTGAACCATAGGTTTTGACTTAGAAGAGCTTATTTCATACCCTTTCTCATGGTAGTAAACAAAGACCTATTATCTACACATTAAAACCTGTTGAATCACTGGGGAATTGGAATTATTATCTCTGTGTGTTTGCTTTTTAAGCCTCAAATTAAACAAAAGACTAGGAGGTGAAAGCAGGGCTGAGTCTAACACTAAAATGAAACAAAAACAAATAAACCCATAGCAAGCTGCTTCTCAAAAGTCACATCATAACAAAAAGACGAGGAAATACCTTCAGAAGACTGCAAGGGAAAAATATGTTTACGCAGAAATGGGGTATCCTGGGGAATTTTATAACAGTTTTATGGAGATATTATTCATATACAATAAAATGCACCCTTTAAAATATACTAGTCATTGTTTGGGGGTTTTTTAGTGTACTCACAGAACTATGCAATTATCACACTATCTAACTGTAGAACACTTTCATCATCCCTGAAAGAAACTGTCTGCATATTAGCAGTCAGTCCTGGTTCCTCTCTGGCTCATCCTCTGGCAATTACTGACCTATGTTGTGTGTGTGTGAATTTGCCTGTTATAAACATTTCATATGGATAATATCAGAGTATATGTGACCTCTGTTGCCTGACTTGTTTCATTGTACAGAATGTCTGAAGGGCCATACATACTGTAAAAGGTATCATTTCTTCATTAATTTATTTGCTAGATAAAACTCATTGTATAAATATACAAAGCTGTATTTGAGTATTTGTTTTTTTTCTCCAGGTTTTGCTTGTAGTAGACGTTTTGTGTTTTGCAAATCACCCTATGTGTCCTTTCCCATAATTAGAATACAAATTGTCATTCTGTTAGTGGGTATGCCTCTTTCATGGAGGAACACAAATTTGAAAAGTAAGCTGTGTCTTCTCACTGAGCAAACATCTTTGCATTGACATGTCTTCAATTGTTTAAGATTATATAAACATTCAGGGTATTCCACTAACTTTTGCTGTATAACTAATCACTCCTATATACAGTAGTTTAAAACAATGATTTGTATTATGCTCACACATGCTATGAGTCATTAAATTCAAGTAGGACGTACATTTTGCCTGCAGTGCTCTGTGATATCTGGAATCTGAGCTGGGAAGACTTGAAAGCTCAGTGGCTGGGCATGGAATTCTGAAGGGCTACACAGCATCTTGTTACACCTCTTCTTCCTTGCAGGGGTTTCTTCTGGGACTTCTTGTATGACATGTCAGAGTTACAAGCCACCACTGGTCTTTTATTTATTTTTAAGTTTATTGGTACATTTTAGGTACAGATAATGATCATATTCATCATAGGGAATTTGTACTTGTACATAATATATCTTCATTCTTCTTTTTCCCAATATCCTATCCTCCCTTCAATACCTCTTCCCCTCCTTAGTTTCAAAAGTTTTGCTTACATTCTTTTTTTCTTGTATTTTTTTTACCTTCCTTCCTTTCCCCTCCCTCTCCATAATTACCCCTCTCATTTGAACATGTTCTTTCTATTTTGTAGAATGTAATATACATTTTGGTCCTTATTTATATTTTTTCTTTCTCACACTAGAGAAGCAAATGTGATATTTACACATGGATGTCCAATTTATTTCCCTTAAGAGTATGTTCTCAACAAAAGTATGGTCTCAAGGTGCATCTTTTTACCTAGAAATGTCTCAAGTATATCCTTCTTTATGGCTGAGTAGTACTCCCGTGTATAAAAATATCCCACATCTTCTTAATATACTCATCTGCTGATGTGCATTTGGGCTTTTCCCATGATTTAGCTATTATAAACTGTGCTGCTGTAAACATGAATGTGCATATATCATGTGGTATGATGTTTTTAGACCTTCTAGGAAGATACCCAGAAGGGGAATAGCTGGGTTGAATGGGACTGATAATCCTCGTTTCTTTCGGAATCTCCATAATGGTTTCCATAGTGGTTGCTCCAGTCTATATTCACCCAGCAGTGGAGAAGGGTTCCTTTTCCCCCACAGCCCCTCCAGCATTTGTTATTGGTTTATTTCTTGATGATAGCCATTCTTCCCTGAATGAAATGGAATCACAGCATTGTTTGAATTTACATCTGTCAAATGACCAGCGATGTTAAACATTTCATAGTTCTTCCTTCGAGAAGAGTCTATTCATTTCAGATACCCATTTTTTAGATTTGGTTTTAAATATGGGGGGGTCTCACTTTTTACATTCGTTGTATATTCTGTATATTATTCTTTTGTCTAAGGAAGAGCTGGGAAATTTTCCTGTCTGTAGGTTGACTCTTTGCTCTGTTGGTGCTTCATTTTACTGTGCAAGAGCTTTTGGTAAGATGAGATGCCAGTTGTTGTTTTTTCATAATATTTCCTGTGTCGTTGGTGTTTTCTACATAAAGTCTTCACCTATACCTGTCTTCAAGAGTTCTACCTATTCTCTCTTCCAGCAGATTTAGTGTTTCTGTTTTGATATTTAGATCTTTGAAAAATTTGAGAATTCATTTAGAATCAGAAGAGACCTAGAACATACCCCCCCAAAAAATTCTGGGCAATAACTTCAAGAAGCCATGGGGCATTTCAATAACTCACTTAAAATTATACTACAAAGCTACTGTGATGAACACAGCATGTTACTGCTAAAAACAAACAAACAAAAAATCCCCAACCCAAGGATCAGTGGAACAGATTAGAAGATGTAAAAACAATGCCAAACAATGTCGGACATCCTTTTTTTGACAAAGGGGCCAACAGCATCACTGGAAGAAAGGTAGCCTCTTTAATAAATGATGCTTGGAAAACTACCTTTCCACATGCCAATGTCTAAAACTAGATCCATATCTCTCACTATGCACTAAATTAAAATAAAAATTCCTGGTCTTTTATGATGCAGACATGGAGCATGCAGAGCATCACTTCTGTCCTCTTTTTTTTTTTTTTTTTAA
>PVLD010027181.1:0-21117 GCA_004027595.1 Dinomys branickii
TACAAAAACTTTTCAGTAGGATGAGGTCCCAATTATTGATTCTTTGAAGTGTTTCCCTTGCAGCTTCGTTCTTGTTCATGAACTCTCTGCCTACTCCTATGTCTTCCAGATTTTTACCTACTTTGTCTTCCAGTAGGTTTAGAGTTTCTGTTTTGATGTTGAGGTCTATGATCCATTTTGACCTGAGTTTGGTGCATGAGACACAGTCTTGATATGCAGCTCAGGCTGACAAGCTCACTTTTAGCTGAGGTTGGTCTCAAATATGCAACGATCCTCCTGCCTCAGCCTCCTGCGTGCTGAGATTACAGGTGTGTGCCACCATGCCCACTTTAAACTAGCCTTCTTTATATATAGCCTTCTTTATATATATATACTGGGAATTGAACTCAGGACTTCATGCTTGCCAGGCAGGCACTGTGACACTGAGCTATCTTCCTGGCCTCTACTTTCATCTTAGGGAGTGCATGTATTTAACTTATCCTAATTCATTTTCTTTCCCTACTGTCAACTCCCTCCCCATCCCTTTCATCTCTAGATCCCATTCCTATTTGCAAAAGATCTAACTCTCCATTTCCCGTTTCTTTTCTTATTTAGATTTTTAAATTATTTGTATTTTGGATTTCTCATTTAAGAGAAGTCATGTGCTATTCAAGCTTCTGTGTCAGGTTTTATTTAACCTAACAAAGTCTCCAAGTGCACCCATTTTTCTACAACTAAAATTTCTCCTTCTTTATGGTAGAGCAGTACTCAATTATGTGCAAATACCATACTTTCTTTGTCCCTTAATCTACTGGTGAAGATATAGATCATTTCCAAGATTTAGATGAGCTGTGCTGTTATAAACATGCGTATGCATGTAACACTATGATATGATGTCTTTAAATCTATCAAGAAGATACCCAGAGAGGGAATAGCTGCATCAAATGTGATTTGATTTCTAGTTTTAGCTTTTGGAGAAATCTCTGTACTGATTTCTAAAGTGATTGTACTGGTGTATATTCCCACCATCAGTGTAGAAGGGTTTTTCCATGCACTCTCACCAGCATTTCTTATTATTTGATTTCTTGATGATAGCTTTTCTTCTTGAAGTCAGAGGGAGTCTCTACATTGTTTTAATTTTCATTTCTCTAATTCCAGAGATGCTGACCTTTTCTCACGTAGTTTGGCCATTTGTTCTTCTTCTGAGAAGTGTCTATTCATTTCAGTAATTCAGCAATTTTGACTGGGTCTTTTATTGGAGAGGGTCTTCTTATTTTAGTTCCTTATATGTTTTTTATTAGTCCTCTCTTCAAGAAGTAGCTATCAGAACTATTTTCCTATTCAATATGTTGTCACTTCCCTCTACTGGTAGTTTCTTTTACTGTGCAGAAGTTTTGATTTGATGTAATCCCATTGCAGACACTTGATGTTATTTTTTTGTGCAATCGAGATTCTGTTTAGAAAATCCTTTCCTGTGCCTATGCCTTTAAGAATTTTACCTATTGTAATTTCTAGCTGATTACATGTTTTGATTTTAATAGTTATGTCTTTGATCTGTTTTGATTTTGTTAGGATACATGGTGATGGATATGGTTCTACACTTGATCTTTTTCATTTGTATAACCAGTTTTCCCAGCACTATTTTTAAAAGAGACTATATTTCCTCCAGCACGTGCTTTTCGCTCCTTTGTCAAAGATTAGATGACTTAAGCGTGCCTGGAGCTGTTGTGTCAGCTTCTATCTGCTGCATTGAGCCACCTGTCTTTCCATGCCAGTTCCATGCTGTTTTAATCACTGTATCTTTGTAGAATAACATGAAATCTGAGAGTGTGATGCCTTCTGCTTCATTTCAGTTGTCCAGGATTGCTTTTGCTATTGTGTATCTTTTCTGGCTCCGTATAAATTTTAGAATTATTTTTTTCTCACTCTATGAGCAATGCAATTGTCACTTTGATTGGGCTTCCATTAAATCAATGAGTGAGTTTTGGAAGTGTGACTGTTTTGACAATACTGGTTCTACCTATTCAGGAATAGGGGTGTTTTTATCTCCTCTTCATTCTTACTTGTAAGACTACTGTAGTTTTCATTATTGAGGACTTCTGCTTCCTTGGTTAGGTTAATTACTAAGTACTTAATTTTTCTTGATGCTATGTTAATGGTATTGTTTTACTAATCTCTTTCTCACTGAATTCATTATTGGTGTATAGGAATGCTATGCATTTCTGTGTAGTGTATTTGTATCCTGATACACTTAGGAGCTTTTTTATTCTAGGAGTCTTTTGCTACAATATTTTGCATGTTGCATATAGGGGATAATGTCATCTTTAAACGATAATTTGACTTCTTCATACCTATACCTATCTGTTTTTTTTTTTTTCATTTACCTGATTGCTCAGGTCAATGTTTTGAGTACTATATGAAACAGAAGTGGTGATAATAAGCATCCTTGTTTTGTTCCCAACTTTAGAGGGAAAGCTTCGGGCTCTTCCCACTTAATATGATGTTGCCGTCACTAGATATGTCATGGATTTTATTGAGTTTTTATCTTGAATAGATATTATATTTTTATCAAAGGCTTTTTCTGCATCTTCTGCAATGATCTTTTATCCTTATTTCTATTTATGTAAGGTATTGCATTTATTGATTTGCATATGTTGACTTCTGGGATGAAGTCTACTTGGTCATGATGTATGATCTTTTTGACAACGTGTTGCATTGTCTTTGCCAGCATCTTGTTGGACATTTTCAACCTGTGCTCATCAGAAAGGTTGACGTGTAATAATCTTTTTTCATTGGCTCTTTGTCTGGTTTTGGAATCAGGATAATCCCACTTCCAAGAAAGTGTTTGGAAGTTTTCTTTTCCTTTCATCATTAAAGAGTTTCAGGAGTACTGGCATTAGATCTTCCCTGAAGTTCTTGTCAATCCAGCAGTGAATCCACTGGGTCTTGACATTTCTTGGTGGATAAGTCTTTTTATAACTGCCTCAGTTTTTGTTGCCTGTTACTGGATTACGCAGAATTTTTTACTTCTTCAGTTTTAGTAATGCATATGTATCTAGAAATGCCTCCGTTTCTTCTATATTCTGTGATTTATTGGAGTGTAAATTTTCACATTACTTACTAATGATCTGGATTTTTGTGATATATGGTGTAATTTTGCCTTTTTCATTTCTAATTGCACTGATACAGGTCAGTGGTGACACCCCTAAGGCACACGTGTTATTTGTTTCTCTTTTAAGACAAAAGATATTGACATGTGGTTGTTTTTTTCTATACTAAAAGCTAAATATTAAGGTTTAATTGCGGTGTTAGCATTTTGTGATAAATAAGTAGTTTTGGGGGGTTGCAGTTTGGGTGCTCATCTCTAAAAGGTTCACATCCCTCGCAGAGATCTTTTCCTTCTTTTGGAAATTTTGTCTGAAGATTTGTCTCGTTTGTTTATTCTTTTGAAGAACCAGTTCTTCAACTCATTGATTCTTTCCATCATATTTCTGTCCCAATCTCATTAATTTCCACTCTTTATGATTTCCTTCCCTGTACTAGATTTGGGTTTGGACTGTTCCTGCATCATTACATGATTTACTTGGGCTCACTAGGTTTTTCTCTAGTGTGAGCATTCACAGAAATAAATTTCCAACTTAGGATTGCTTTCATTGTCTCCCGTGGGTTGTGGCATATTGTACTAGCATTATCATTTAATTCTGGGAAATGTTTCATTTCTTCCTTGATTTTGTCTTTGACCCATTAAGTCCTTGGGCCTGTGCTATTTATTGTCGAGGTGTTTGCAAAATTTATGTGGTTTCCTTTACAATTGATTACTAGTTTGAGTGTCCTATGATCTGATAATATATGCAGGATAATTTTGATCCTTTTGCATTTATTTAAACAAGACTTATGGGCTTTTATGAGGTCCATTTTGGAGAAAGATCCATATACTGCTGAGAATATGCATTCCATTAGGGAAGAACACTCCATAGATACCTTTTCCTTTCTTTGGGAGAGAGGGTCTCACTCAGGCTGGCCTTGAAGTCAGTATGTAACCCAGACTAACCTCAAATTCAAGCAATCCTCCTGCCTCAGGCTCCCAAGTGATGGCAAAACAGGTGTGTGCCACTACGCCCAGCTTGTAGACATCTATCAACCCCATTTGTTCAAATATGTGGTTCATCTCTGATATTTTTTGTTGGGGGTTTTTTGTCTAGTTGATCTGTCTACCTGTGAAAGAGGGGTAATGAGGTCCCCCACGATGACTGTGTTGATGTTTATTTGATCTTTTATGTCCAGTAGTGTTTATTTTAATTTGGGTACACCAGTATTTGGTGCAAACATATGTAATTGTTATCTCTTCCTGTTGAACTGCTCCCTTTACTAATACGTAGTGCCTTTCTTTGCCTATTCTGATCAGTTTTATCTTGAAGTCTTCTTTGTCTGAGAATAAGATTGTTACCCCTGCTTACTGTCAGGGTCCTGCTCCTTGAAATATTGTTTTTTAGTATTCATTTATGTTCTATAAATTTCTCTTTGGATTAGATGTGCCTCTTATGAACAGCAAAGCACTGTAGTTTGTTTTTGATCCAGTCTGCAAATGTGTCAGTGGAGTTGAGGTCATTTACATTGAAAGTTGTTACTGAAAGGTATTGACTTATGCTTGTCATGGCATTATGTTTCTGTTGTTGATTTCTTTATCTTTCCCTTTTTGCTTAACTGTTCACACTGCTTGATATATTCGTTCCATCAGATTTACTGTCATCGTTGACTTTTTTGTCTCTATCTACAACATCTTTTTTTAGCATATGTGCTGCCCAAAGGAGCCCTAGGACACCCTTGAGAACTTTCTGAAGTACTGATTTGGTGAATTTAATGAATTTATGAATTTCTTGAATTTCATGAACTTAAGGCATTCTTTGTATGGAATGTCCTTATTTCTCCATCAGTTGTAACAGATAGTTTTGCAGGATATATTTTAATTAACTTTACTGTCATATTTTAGATATATATAATGATCACATTCATCAGAGGGAGTTTGTACATGTACCTGTATACATCTTGAGACTTTTTCCCCAAATCTGTCTCTGCCCTTTAACCCTCCTTCCCCTCCTTATTTATTAAAGCTTTGCTTTCATTTTTTCCTCTGTTCTTTTTCCTTCCTTCCTTTCCCCCCATCTTTTGTTCCCCTTCCCACTTGAACATTTGTTTCCTATTTCACAATATCTATTCTACATTTTGATCTTTACTTACCCTTTAAGTTTCTCACACCAAAAGAACAATGCAAACTTTAAGCATGTGTGTTCAATTTATGTAACTTTATTTAACACTGAGTATGGTCTCAATGTGCACTCATCTACCTAGAAATGTCTCAAGTTTATCCTTACTTATAAATAGTACTGAATAGTACTTCATTGTATTTTTTTAACTCTTCTTTACTAATTCATCAGTTGATGAGCATTTAAGCTGTTTCCAAGATTTAGCTATTACAGATCATGCCACTATAAACACGGATGTCTGTATATCCCTGTGGTGTGATGCAGGATATACTAGTCAAGCTTTCTAGCTGGCTGTGGTGGTGCATCCCTATAACCCTAATACTTGAGCAGATGAGGCAGGAGGATTACTGTGAGTTCCAGTTCAGCTTTAGCTAAATAAGAACCAAAATCCCAAAAAAGATTGTTTTTACGGCTTGACAAACTTCCTGCATGCTCTCCTTGTCTTTAAATTTTGTGTTGAAAAGTTTGCTGTAACCCTAAAGGATCTACCTTTATAGTGGATTTTGTGCTTTTTTGACAGATTTGATGATTCTGTCCTTATGTTGGACTCCTGGGATTTTGACTATGGTATGTCTTGGGGAACCTCTTCTCCTATAACTTGGAGATTTATGAGCCTTGCTTACCTCTTAGTGTAGCTCTTTCCCCACACTTAGAAAAATTTCTGCTGTGACTTCTGTAAACACTATCACTCCACGTATGCTGTTAATTTTTCTCTGCTGTAGGTTAGTCTTCTTAGCATTATCTAGTATCTGCTGGATCTAGATAGAAAACTATCTAAGATAGTTTTCCTTACTATCTTGCTGTTTTCAGGGTGTCTTTGAGTGTATGATCTTGTGCTTCTGATGTATCTTTGAAGTCTGGCACTCTCTCTTCACTTCTGCTGTTCATATATTCAGTAGAATTCCTTACCTCCAGGATTTTTGTAAGGACATTTTCATGGACCCTATTTCTTTGTTAAGTTTGTCATTTACGTTTTGAATGGCATTGATTAGTTCTTCTGGTTGTTTGACACATCCTTAATCACATTAGGCAATTTGTTTAATTTCAGTATCTGTTCGGTTATATCATCTTTCAACTCACCAACTTCTTTGCTTCCTCTTTGATCATTTTATGCAGGCTAGCTGCCACATTTTGGTATTTCCTTTCCTTTCCACCTATACCCATGACTCTGAATTGGGGGAGGAGGGAGTCTTTGGAGGTACTTTTTAATTTGCTTTTTCGTCTTCCTATATTTTTAATGCTCAGAGTTGAGGTCAAATAGAGTGAAGAGACTTTAGTTTTAGTAAAACTGTTTTTTAGGAAAAACTCTTCAGTTTGGTTGTTTTCCAGTGATGTGATCTTGGCTGAATTTGTCAAGATCTATTGTCTATCACTTCAATCTATTCAACTCAATTGACTTGAACCAAATCACTGCACTGTAAGACGGAAAGTCCTACTGGTTATAGCAGCATCCCCATATCCAACCATATACCAATCATGAACACTAAAACTTGTTTAATTTTGCCCTTGTATGATGGACCCTTACAGACCGTACTATAAGTGCTATTAGCAGTTAGTCTTGGGCGTGGAGGGATGGGGTTAAGGAAAGAGAAAAGCGAAAGGGAAGGGAGCATGTCAATAAGAAGAGAGGAAAGTAAGAGAAATGTCAGTAGATGGAAAATACATGGAAGGTATTTTATAGCTGGAGTAAAGGGTTAGTGTTGAGGTGGGTTGAGAGAGTATTTGTGGAGGTGGAAGGAGTGATGCAGAGGAAGGGAAGTGTAATTATAGATTGAGAAAAGCTGTGAGGTTGTCAGAACCTGTTAATATATGTATAGTTAGTTTTGTTTGGACCCTCTAAACATAATTCAGATAAGTGTTATGCTGATATGACCATGATACCATTCAAGTTAAAGCACTGATCAATTGTTATTCTCGTGTGTGTGTGTGTGTGTGTGTGTGTGTGTGTATGTATATATATATATATATATATATATATATATATATATATATATATATATCCCACTGTATAGATGTTGCCCAAAAGTTCAAAGAAAGAAAGAAGACAAAACCATAGGGATGTGAGAGTATCTTTCACTAGAAATTGCTTGGGTCCCCTAAGCACTTTCGGAACTTCTTGTGGTCAACCCGGATCACCTCTTTCTCTCCTCATCACTTCCCTCCTCTGTCTCCTCCTAACCATGGGGACCTCCCCCTCGCCCCTCCTGTGACACTTCTGTCCTTCAATGAGCCAAGGCTGTTCTCCATGGCCCTCTCGGCCTCTCTGATCTCAAAGTCAAATGTCTCACCTTCCTCTGCTAAACTGCCTGGCCCCATTACAAACTGGACAATGGGTCCATCTGGTCCCCCGAGGGCACTCTAGATTTTAGCATCCTCCAAAACCTTGACAGTTTCTGTCACCACAACAAAAGATGGTCCGAAGCCCCTTCTTTGCCCTCGGCAACTGCCCTCAACTCTATCTCCTGCTCCCCCAAACAAATCCCCCTGGCTAAATCCCCTGCCCCGTACCACAGGTCGTTTGACAACCACCCTCCTTCATCATCTTTCCCTGAACCCCTGGATGGTCCCCCTAACCCTCCCCCTCCCCGCCGACCATCCGCCCTACCTCAGGCCAACCCACAAGGGCCCCGCCTTATGGGGAACTCGCCCCCTCCTCTTCTTTGTCCCCTCCCCTTCTTCATCCTCTCTCTGTCCGTCCCTGCGCCAAGACACAGCCCCCTCCCTTCCCCACCTTCATCACACAATTGGTCTAAAACTCAGTCAGCACTCCCAGACTTCAGGGCCCGCATCTGCTTCTGGCCTCTTTCCCCTGCGCCAAGTAGCAAGAGCTCAAGGCATTGTCTGTGTGCACCAGCCCTGGCCCCTACCCGACCTTTCCCAATTAGAAAAGCGACTTGGCTCCTTCACCTCTGACCCGTCCTCCTACATCAAGGAGTTTCCATACCTCACACAGATGTACCAGCTCGCCTGGAACGATTGGTACACTCTTCTCTCATCTACCCTTGCCCCGGAGGAAAAGGAGACCATTTGGCTAGCTGCCTAAGCCCATGCAGACGAGACCTGCCACTCAGACTAGACCTTCCCTCCTGGGGAACAGGCAGTCCCCAGAATCAACCCCCACTGGGACTATCAACCCAATACCCCTGTGTCAGTGGCCCGGGACTGAATGATCATCTGCCTACTGGTGGGTCTCAAAAAAGCCGCCTGTAAGGCAGTTAATTGGGACAAGCTCCGCAAAATCACCCAGGAGCCCACAGAAAATCCGGCCGCCTTCATGGCCTGCCTCTCTAAGGCCCTCACGAAATTGTATCGCTTAGACCCCACCTCCAGTGAGGGTCAATTGGTCCTCAGCACCTCTTTCATCTCACAATCTGCCTCCAACATTAGAAAAAAGCTTAAATGTCTTGAAGAGGGCCCAAACACTCCCTACCATGGACTTTTAAACCTAGCCTTTAAGGTCTTTAATGGCCACGAGGAAGCACAAAAAGAAGAAAAACTTGCCTGCACCAAGCAAAAGTGCCAGCTCCTGATGGCAGCTCTTAAGCCTCAGGAACCCAAACAGTCCACTCTGCTCCCAACCAGCAAGCAGCCTCCGGAGCCCTAGTTCAAATGTGGACAAGAGGGATACTGGCGCATGAGTGTCCCAAACCTATGCCCACCCCCAGGTCCCTGTCCTCAATGCAAGCAGAAGGGACACTGGACAGTGGATTGCCCCTTCCTACAGCGGCAGGGGTCCTCCGCTCCAGCCCCAGTGGCCTCCTCCCCTTCTTCACTCAAGGACCTCTTGGGCCTTGCCAATGGACGGGGCCTGGCTTCCACACCCCCACCGATGAGGCAAACGAGGTTCTGTTGACATCTGAGGGGCCCAGAGTACTTATCCAGGGGGTGGGTGAGTCCATTTCCTTTCTTGTTGACAAAGGACCCTCATGGTCCACTCCCCCAAGTTACTCAGGACAAACTTTTCCCTCTCAGATCGTGGTGATGGGAGTCAAAGGCCTTCCCCAATGCCCACTCTCGACAGGCCCACTGCCCTGTCTTATCAGTAGCCAGCTCTTCACCCACTCCTTCCTGCTTATGCCGTGCTGTCTGATCCCCCTCTTGGAGCAACACACCCTCAACAAACTACATGTTGCCCCCTCCTTTCCAAGGCCTCTCAGGCCCTCACTCCTCCTGGCTGTCCTCCCATCCCCTTTTCCCCTATCTCCCAACACACCTCCTAACTCCCCTTTCCTCTTAGATCAAGTTGACCCAGCTGTATGGGACACCATTCAACCCACGGTGACTGATGATTACAGTCCTCTAATGTCATGACCCTTTCACTTCCCAAACCGTCCCCAATTCCCCATCTCTCCGTCACTGACTCGGGCTCAAGCCCATCATAGAAGGACTCCTCAGACAAAAGCTCCTCATCCCTGCACATTCCCTCTATAATTCCCCCATCCTCCCTAAATTTCCTTTCTCAAAAGAGCTATCAGGGGCTGGAGGTACAGCTCAGTGGGCTAAGTGCTTGCCGCTAAGCACTACGGCCCTGAGTTCAATCCCCGGTCCCGGGAAAAAAAAAAAAAAAGAGCTATCAGGATTCTCATGGCAAGACACAGCTCTCCCTCCCCTCTGTCCGATACCTGGGGTTCCAGCTCACTCCCACCACCCAAGATCTATCAGTGGACCAAAAACAAAAGCTCTCCGTTCTCTCATGCCTCCCACCACCAAACAACAAATTCAATCTTTCCTCGGTCTTGAAGGATACTTCCATCTCTGGATCTCCCATTTCACACTTCTGGCATCAGCCCTGTATGAGGTGACTTGAGACCCCATAGAGGAGCCCATAACAGACCCCCATCTCTTCCAAGGGGCCTTCACACAGATCAAAACTCTGCTTCTATAGGCACCCACCCTAACCCTTCCCAATCCAATTCAGCCCTTCCATCCTTCACCTCAGAGGATCACAGAACAGTTCGGGGGGTCCTGGGTCAATACAAAGGCCCCAACTTTGTGCCCACAGTGTATCTCCCCAAACAAATAGACCCTACACATGAGATTGGTTTCCCTGCCTCAGAGCCCTGGCGGCCATTGCCATCTTAACACAGGAAGCCAGAAAACTTGTGCTGCAGGGACGGATTATGGTCTACTCCCCCCGCCGCCTCGCAGACCTCCTCCCACACCAGGTCCTACACCTTCTGGCTCCTTTCCACCTTCAACTCTTCCACCTCACCTTTATAGAAAACCCGTCTCCCTAAGAGTATGCAGGGCCCTTAACCCTGCTTCCCTTCTTCCCCTCTCTGACACTGTGCCTACCCACTCATGTCACAAAGCCCTCACTGACCTCATCCCCACTGCTACCTCTATCAAGACCCATCCCCTACCTAATGCCCAACATACCTGGTTCATAGATGGGAGCTCCACCTCGGGCCCAGATGGGCCCAGGGCAGGATACGCCATTGTCTCTCTAACCCAAACTACTGAGGCCAGTCCCCTTACCCCCATCACCTCCTCCCAAAAGGCAGAACTCACAACCCTCACCTGAGCCTTACATCTGGCCTCTGGGACTACTGTCAACATCTACACAGACTCCAAATATGCTTAACCATATAATCCACCACCACGCAGCCATCTGGGCTGAGTATGCATTCATCACCACCAAGGGCTTCACCATTCAAAATGGCAAGCTTATGGGTACTATTCCACCTCCTGCCATAGCAATTTGTGTACACCCATGTTTGTTAGAACATAATTTGAGGCAGCCATGTCTCTTCCAAATGTGAGAGCCCGAGGGAGTAAATAAACCCAAAAGTACAGTTACTATCAGAGGGAAGATGACTGATTGGGTGGTAGAACAATGGAGATGAGGGTGGAGAAAATTGATTAATAGAATGAGCCATCATCTGTATAACTGAGTAACAAATGTGAAGGTAACATTATGTAATACAGCATCCAGTGCTAATTCCCTGCTATCTTCTCTATAATTTTGCATTTCCTGTATTGTTTTGTGTTATTCTGGTTTATATGTCTCTCTTTTTTTTTTTTTTTTTTGCGGTACTGGGGATCGAACTCAGGACCCTGCGCTTGCTAGGCAAGCGCTTATTCCACTGAGCTATATCCCCAGCCCTTATATGTCTCCATTCTTCTGTCTCTAAAATTAAAAAAAGGCAAGCTCATCCTACAACTCCTCAAGGCAGCTCCCCTTCCCACACAGGCAGCCATAATCCACTGCAAAGGACACCAACAGGTCACTGACACAATATCCAAAGGCAATGATCAGGCAGACAAAGCAGCCAAGCAAGCATCTCTGAGACCCTGGCCCCCCTCCCTCTCTCCCACCATATACTCAGGCCCCTGCCACCTCTCTCTTGGCCCCCAAGGGATTCACCTATCCAGACCATCAACTGAAACCTCTCTCTCAAAGAGGTGCATCACCTGTCCCTGAAGGCTGACTTCTCTTGGATGGCAAATGTTGCCTCCCAGATGACCATGCTGAAACCTTCAATGCCCAGCTTCACAACTCCCTACATATAAGATGGAGACCATTAAAAAAGACTCTTAGATCCCATTATACATTTCCCAGGCCTCACTTCTGCTCTTCAGAAAATTTCCTACCAATGTCCGACTTGTTCCAAGATCAACCCACAAGGGTCCCTACAACCCCCCCATACTTCTCACCCCACCAATTTAAGGGATCCCTCCCTGGAGAGGGCTGGCAGATAGACTTCATACACATGCCCAGACACAAAAGTTCAAATACATTTTAACCTGGGGGAGACACCTTCACAGGATGGATCAAGGCTTTCCCTACCTCCCATGAGACAGTGGACACAGTCACACAAACCCTCCTATCAGACATCATCCCTCGCTTTGGCCTCCCACACTCCATCCAGTCAGACAATGGACTAGGCTTTATTTCTAAGATCACTCAGCAGGTCTCCGAGGCTCTCAGTATTCACTGGGCCCCACATACTCCCTACCACCCATAATCATTAGGGAAGGTGAGAAAAGCTAACCATCTTCTCAAAATACATCTCTCTAAACTCTCCCTTGAGACTCAACAATCATGGCCATACCTCCTACAATGGCCCTCACCTTAGAGCAGCCTTCTGCCAACCTTCCAACCTCAGCCCCTTTGAACTTACGTACAGGTGACCATTCCTTCTCCAGTTCCCTCCCCCCACCCCCCTTGCTGCTTCTAATCCCCTCGCCAATTACCTGCCTCTCCTCTCCCTCATCTGCAACCTCCTACGATCCTATGCTGACCAAAACATACCCAAACCTGATAAAACCTCAGTGCCCCTACTGGTACAACCAGGAGACCAGGTGTTCCTCAAGGATCTGTCAGCCCCAGCCAACAGGCCCCACTGGCTAGGCCCATTCACCATGATACTCAGCACTCCAACGGCCACCAAGCTACTCAAAAAGCCAGTCTGGGTCCATCTGTCCAGCCTAAAGAAGCCCTTACCGACAGGGAATCACTAACAGAAAAGAAAAGCCAGGCCCTCTCACCTACCAGACTCCTCCTCAGGCTCTCCGATATGCTGCCCACACTCCCAAAATGAGCCCTTTAACCCCTCTCTTTCTCCTCTCCATGGCAATGCTCGCCCTATTGGCGAGCCCCAAAACACCTCATTGCCCATTCAGACTGTTCACCCGTGGGGCTGCCAGAACACAATAACTTTAAATCTAGATGCCTGTCTCAACTCTGCCTGTCACCAAGAGAGCTCTTCCCATAGTCACAACACAAACCTCCAACAGACCCACAGCCCTTGTAACAAATATGCCTGCTTTTCACATGCAAACTGGAGTTCAAGTGGCTGCACCTCCTTTTGCTCTACTTGGGCAGATGCTAAAGCTTACAGGGGCTACTCCTCACTAGATCAGGGCCCCTTCCGGGCAATAGTTAACCAACCAAGCCCAGGCCATTGTTACTGGTGGAAACCCAAACCCAATGCCTGTCCATCAGTACAGTGTAAACCCACCAACATCATTATAAAAAATCCTTGGGACTCAGCATGGGAACAAACAGAACTTTACATGTATCTCTCTATACGCCCATGGAACAGACTCCTGCATTACTTTTAAGGTCTACACCCCCCCCACTCCACCTCCTAAACTTCAAGAACTCAATCAAAAGCTCAATTCCTCCCTCCCTTGAGTACCCACACCAGGGCCATCCTCCAAATCATTCACCAGACCCCACTTAACCTCTCGGAGTGCTGGACCTGTGCCTCCCTGCTAGACGCCACAGTCATTACCATCCCATGATACCACAACTCCTCCACTCCATGCACCAGCCAACTCCCACTGCACCATGACCCTCGGCCATATCTTCCCCCTGAGACCAACTTGCTACGGCTTAGCTCAGACTCCTAGCTCCCTCCCATACAACCAAACCACGATAATCACCACCCATTTTAATGCCACCTCTGACCAACGCGTTTTTGGCTCTGCAACACCACCCTTTTTCCTTGCTACCCCTCCAATGCAACATGCCTTCCAGTCTTTCCTCTGCCCAACCCGAAGATCTACACCAACAGGGAATTCACCAACTGATTTCTATACCCCCCCCATTGCCCACAACGCAGCATCTCTGTTGGCATTGTCCCGGGTGCTTCAGTGCTGGCCGGGCACTAGAAGCCTCCACTTTGGGAGCTTCCATAGGCCTTCACCTCCAGCTTGGTAACCAGCTGGTCACCCACACTGAGCAAGTGGCCTCCACATTTGACCTTGTCTATTCTCAATTAGATCAACTAGCAGCAGTTGTCCTCCAAAACAGATGAGCTCTGGACCTTCTTGCAGCAGAAAAGTGAGGCATCTGTCTCTTCTTGGGGGAAGAGTGCTGTGTCTACGCTAACCAGTCAGCTTTGGCGCAAAAGATCCAACAGATGAGAGACCAGGCCTGCCAACTCCATGAAAGTTCCATGTCTCCACCTCCAACATCCGGACATCCCTTCTTCCTTGGCTTCTCCTGCTGTTGGGCCCTCTAGCAGCAGTCTCATCCTCCTCCTTGCAGCCCCCTGTGTCCTCTCATTCATTCACAACACCATCCAAAAACTAACAACTCAAAATTTTAACCTTATGTTCTTTCAGATCTCCAGTTTCAACCAGTCACAACCAATGATCCCTTTGACAATGACCCAGTTCAGTAGGAAGTAGCCACTAACAGAAACGCTGCCCCTATCCCTGTCAGATCGAGTCTGTCTGGAATGATAAGTCACCCAATTGCTCGAAGCTCCCTGCCCTTTATAAGAGAAAAAACACAGCCCAAACTTTCTCCTTCACCTCCCTAAATGGGCCAGATTGCGAAGGCCAACCTCACCCTTATCTGACTTTACAGGGACCAGATGTTCTGCTAGTCAGCTACAATGGCTGTTCAAGCCTGTAAACACCCTCCCCAGAAAAAACAAACCTTTAAAACCCCATGCTTTACACGGCTCATTGGCCGTTCTGGTCCACTGGGGAGCCCTGCTTCTTGCTTCTCCATCCTTCTTGAGTCAGACAGTCTGGTCTGGTTTGTGTGTGTCACGGCAACCTAGATCTGGTCAAGTGTCTAATCAATGTTAATTTTATATTCAGTGAATATTTTTAAAGAAATATAGAGCTGCTTTCAATATTTAGAAATTTTTAACGGCATATAAAAACACCTTAATTTAAAAAAAAAGATTTCCAAAACAATATTAGAACTCACTATTGTCAGAATTATAGATTTTGCTGTTTATTAAACCAGGGATTATGGGAGTTTCCCCCAAGCTACTCCACCTGTAGGGCAAAAATGCTGCATTTCATACACTGGAAACTTAAGAGAACCAGGGAAATGACATTTTTATAGTTTAAATAAATGTATTTGAGTAAATTCTTACTTTAGACAGGACATTTCCTCCTTCCTTACATTGGGCATCTTACTCCACTACTTAAGGGGAGCAACTTCCAGGTGCACTATGTTAAGGAAGAGAAAAAGCACAGTATTATATAAACATCAGTATTAGGGAGTATGTCTTGGAGTGGTTTTAGTTTTACATTTTATATGCTAGAACTTAAATTCAGGGTCAAGTTTTAACAAAAGAGATATTCAGTCATTAAATACCAAGATATTTCTATCCTATTGGGGCCTTATCCCAAACAGATTCACAAGCAGCCACTCCTCTGGAGGAGGAGAGATGTGTGACCACAACTCCTAATCCTAGAGTCACCACAGAAATGGACACTGGTGATCTCATGGGCAGCATTCTGGTGTCCTCTCTGGAGCAGACTGCAGGAGATCATGATGGTCCCTAACACCCGGTGCACACCAATGATCTCTGTTTATCCATCTTCTAATGAGTTAGTGTTCCATTGCCTTGACATAATGCCTAAGAAAAGCAACTTACAGGAGGAAGGAACAATGTTGGCTTGGGGCCAGAGGTCTCAGTCTATGGTCACTTGGTTCTGTTGTCTCTGGGCCTCTTGTGAAGTAGAACATCAAAGTGAGGAGCACATGGTGGAGCAAAGCAGTTCAACTGTGGCAGCAAAGAAGTAAAGAGGGAGAGAGAGAGGCAGATAAAGGGGTCCTAACGTTCCCTTCAGAGGGAAACCCACAGTGAAGCGCAGTGGGTCTCCGTTCATCAACTTAATTTGTTCTACGATTTTGGAAAAGATGACTATGCTTATGTTTGTGTGTGTGTGTGAGGAAGGTGGTTGCAGCCACGTTTGTCACCCAATGCAGAATTTGCAAACAAAAACAAAATTTTGCCAAATGCTTTATTCACAAACCAAATTGTTTACAAGCAAAAGCATTCATGAACCAAGGTGCCTGTATTTCCTATGATCCTCCACATCCTCAAAGCTCCACATCATCCTTAAGGACCCATTACTTCCCAGTAGCATTGTCAGCTGGGGACCAAGCTTCAACACATGAGCCTTTGGGGGCCATTAAAGATGCAAACCAAATCACCGGTTATTGTAGGTATGCAGACCTCACCGGCAGTCTTTCACTGTAAATATTAACCATTTTTTCTACACTTGCTTGAGATTATTTAATGGGCCTTTCAGCCCTCTTTGGCATTTTCAGCTTTGTAAATATGTGTCTCTATGGCTTTATCTGGGGTGTTTAAAGGTGCTGTCTCCTCCATTATATTGTTCAAGCCATACCCAAATGACCTGTAAAAATAGAAGTCTGTTCAATAATTTCTCCACTCAAAAATCCACTGTCACTGAGATGAAAGCTCACAAAATCCCCAATGTTCTACAAGAGTCTACATGAGATATCATCCTGCCTCACTCTATGAAACATTTGCTTCTCTTCCCAAAACATGCTTACATGTCACTATCATAGATCATAAGTCCATGCACGAATGTTTAAGTGGAAACAGACAGAAGAAAGAAGATAGAGTGCATTAATCACAAGATTCAGGACACTAACAAAATAAACACGAATCAGCTACCCAAAGAGCAACATTTCTGATATATGACAACAGAGATACTCAGTAACATTACTCTCAAATAAAAGTCACTGTACATGGTCCTCTTCAGTGTCCTCAATAATTTTCTTTCTCTAGGTCCAACAATGGATTTCACAAGGCTCTTTCCTAAAGTACATTTTATATCAGCCCATGCCTTTATACCAACCGTAAACAAGGAATGTCACCCACTCCTGAGTGGAAATGTGGGGAGCCAGGAATAAAACATTGACCAAGTGTGAATGCATGAAAACTATGAGCTTCATGGGAGGGCTTTCCTTTGAATAAGAAAGGTCTCATCTCATTGGCTACTTCTTCAAGCTAAAGACAGTGCACCCTTGTTTATGGCAACAGAGTTTATAATAACTAAATCTTGGGAACAACCCAAATGCCCATCTACTGATGAATGGATAAAAAGGATGGGGTGTTTTTATTCAATGGAGTACTACTCAGCCATAAAGAAGGATAAACTTGAGACATTTCTAGGTAAACGGGTGCACATTGAGACCTTATTCTTAAGTGAAATAAATCAGACACAAATTTAATCACATTGTCTCTGCAGTGTGAGAAATGGAAAGTGTAAATAAGAACTAAAGTGTATAATAGTGTGAAATAGAAATAAATTGTTTAAGAGAGCCAGGGAGTATAGCTCAGTGGCACAGTACCTGGCAAGCACAAGGTCCTGAATTCAATTCTTGGTACCAAACAAAAAAAAGAAGGAAGCAAGAAACTATTCAAAAGCAAAGGGGAACTAGGGAGGGGACGGGGGGGGGGGAGAATGGAAGGAGAAAAGTGAGAAAAGAAGGATCAAGTGAAAAGTAAGTTTTGTAAATAAGAAGAAGACGGATTAAAGGGAAAGAAGGGAATGAGAAAAAAGATAAATCAAGATATACCATGTACAGGTACAAATTCCCTATGAAGAATGTGATCATCATGTGTATTTAAATGTACCAATAGGACTGTGGATATAGCTCAGTGGCATAAGCGCCTGCCTGGCAAGCGCAAGGTCCTGAGTTTGATCCCAGTTCTACAAGACCACAAAAATAAAAATAAAAAATGAAATGTACCAATAAACAATTTTAAAATAAATTTTAAAAATAAAAAAATCACTAAAAGATAAAGATAACCTCTTGAAAAGAGATGCTCTGTGTCCAGTTGTTCTCATGTTCTGGAAGTGTTAATAAAATGTGACGGGCTGTGTATTCACCACTTCCTCGTTACTGAGACTCAATACTGGACAGCCATGAACTTAAGAGAGGAGAGCTTTATTTTAGCTCACATTTTCAGTGCACAATCAACCCGCTCCAAGGCAGGAAGGGCATAGTGAAAGTCACTCACACCATGGCCTCCAGAAAGAGAGGAGAGGGAGGAGCCAGGGAGGGAGATGTACCCTTCCAGTTCGAGCCTCCAATAACCTGCCTCTAACTCAGCCCTGCCTCCTAAGAGCATGCCTGCTGTAGTGCCCCATGATCCGATCACCTTCCACAAGTCCCACTTCTGAGCTTATGAGCCTTTGGGAGGACCTTCCAAGTCCAAACCACAGTAGGCTATAAAAGTGAGGCTTTGTGAATTGTTAAAGATAGTCTTTACTTCTGGGCTGGAATACTGAAGCCAACCAATGGGCTTGTTTGGAACTTGCAAAGCTGCAGATACCTGCAGAGTCCTACCTGGACAGCCAGCCATTCCACCTCTCCCAGTTCTTCTCTAACCACATCCCTAGAACATTGTATACACTGCACTTTTAACCTTGAGGATAGAAGGTTTGACATCATTGGCAAAGTTTTATGTGAAATTGGATGTGGTCCCTGTCTGTAGCTCCAACTTCAAGTGAAGGTACTCAGAACTCACATGGTCTTAAAAACTGAGCCTGCACACATCACTGATAGATAAATAAACTGTCTCACATGTGAGGAAATGCTCATGGGGAAAGATGAAGAAAGGAGATCAAGTCCAGAAAAAAGTAACATCATGAATAAAAACCCCCGGGAAAGGAAATGCATACTTGGCAGAACAAGATGAACCTCAAGATATTAAACTACCAGAACACAAAAATATCCTTTTATTTTGGTTCACCACTCATGGGAACCTAATTGCTCAGAGAATAGAGTAACAGTGGAATAAGTGATTTAACGAACATTCATTAGAATGTAACTTCTGAGACCCTAAAAATAGTACATACAAACACATCAACCACTCAGTTATCTCTACTGTGTCAGGAAAGGGTGAGTTCTGCTATACCATGCAAAGCACTTATGCCTGATGCCACCACTCTGCTAAGCTTGGAGCTGATCACCCAGAGAAGAGAGGATCATCAGGAACTCCCAATGCAGGCAGCAGGTATGGAGGCAGGCAGATGATAAGGACAGACCATTCATCAAAAGAATCTAAGCAATTAGTTCCTGCATCCCTCTCCATTTTTCTTCCTCTTAGCTTCTTCTCAGAGTGTTTTCTCTTGCTTCTAGAAATCAATTCTGAAACTCTCTACCTTCCCAACAGACACTGAACTTCCCTTAGTACCCGCATCTCTTAAGTGTTTCTTATCCAGGATCTTGGCATCTTTCTTAAGACATTACAAGTGTCTTGTCCAAAATGTCAAACATTTATTACTCTTATACATTTTTATATGAACATTTAATATGCTCTGCCTTTTCCACAGCAGTACATTGGGCTGCAATTTATCATACAGCTTTGTAAATCCAAGTTATTAACCTCTATCATCAAAAACATTATTCTTGCATTCTGATGTTCTCCAACAAATGCTTTCGTGCCAACTTTTTAGTTTATAACTGTTATCACTGATCTTTCCTTCTCTTCTTTCTCCTGAAAACCTTTTCTCAGGAAATACTGGTCCTTTCAAAGAAAATGTTGCCAGTTTTAAGCATATATTATTTATTTCTTTATGCTTCCCTCAGAGAACTGATGTACTGTCTTATTCCACATCTAATGCTCCAAAATCATTTGAGTTACAGAGATTAATGTAACATCCTTTTTCTAAATACTTAAGTAATCATTAAACATTTATTCATAGCTTTATAAATCCCTTCTAAAATATCCAGGAACAAAAACTACAAGTTACTATGATTTTTTAAATTGCATATGTCATATGCTACTGAGGCTCATCTTACATTACAAAACTCTAGGGTTATCCCCTTTGAAAGAAAAATACAAATTCCAAACCTCACTATACATTTTAACAAGGATCTTGAATATTGCAATAATTCAGAAAGACCTATAAAATATCTCAAGAATTAATATTATTTAGAGATTGGAAATTTATAGGAAATCCTTAAATTAATAAAGAAATGCAAAAGCAAAACAAAACACTTCATCAATACAGAAAATCAAAACCTTTATTAATATACTAGCAATAGCAGAGATAATATTATGGAGGAGTATCATTCTTAATGACACTAAATATAAATTGCACTAACAATTTCCTAGCAAGAAATTAATATAATCTGCAAGTTTAAAAAAAAAAAACTTCAAGAAAGCATACCTAAAAGTGGATTGAGAAACATAGAAGTAAATATCTGTTATTGGACAAAAAATGAACATAGTAAAGAGGTTAATTTTTTCTTAATTAATTTATAACTTTACTGGAATTGCTAATAAAATTCTAATAGTGTTTTTCTTCGACCATAACTAGAGATTCTAAAATTCATCAAAAGCGCAGATTGGCACCAGGAATAGAATAATGATAGTGATAAATAATACTAGGTCGTTTCTACACTCGACTTTTAATTATATTATGATGATAAATAATTTAAAACATGAGAAAAGTTCTGAAAGTCTGTTACTATTAACACAGTTAATCATTTATAATCATTTATTAATAAGAATGTGAAAAGGAAAATAATTACCTGAACTTTGAACACCTGACAAAAGGCCATAAACTGATTACCTAGAAGAAAATATACAGTTAAAATGAATCCAAAGTATATTCATCATAATTAAAACTTAACAAGAAAGTAAATGTCCAGAATGGGCAAATATGAAGAGCCATTTCCATACGGTGGTAACTTCGACCCTGTGAGGATGCATATAGTGGAAGACGTGTGTAAGTTTCCGTGTTACACTTAGAAACTCTAGGGTATGTTGTTTAATTGTTCCAGGCTGCATGGTCTTACACAGGGAATGTGGTCATTAAAATGAAATTGAAAAGGGACTTGCTAATAATAGTGCTTATTAACGTTTTCTAGTGGAAGGACCATCCAAAGAGCCAAAAATGAGAACATAAAAATTTCAAAAAGCCAGCACAATAAAACAAAGACCTTCCCAGTGACTGAAGAATCTGCCTAGAATTAGTACATTTCATCCCCAAATGCATTAGTCAGAACACACCAGAGAAACCACCAAGGGTACTATGGAAGGGAAGACTGCTTAGAGATGTAGACAAATATTGGAGCCTGTTTCATGCGTGCGTGTGCGTGTGCGTGTGCGTGTGTGTGCGTGTG
>PVLD010027182.1:0-21116 GCA_004027595.1 Dinomys branickii
TCCACAAGGTCATCTTGGCCCTATTCTATGACTTCTCAGTCACCGCAGCCACTACAGTGACAATGACTTAACAACCCAGTCCTTCCGCTTTGAACTGCAATCTCACTCTCTGATCTTCATCCCTTGAAGACGACACCTGTCAGCATCTTTCATCTTAAGCAGTGGCCAGTAGCTCCCAGATCTTAAGTCATTCACATAGCTTCAGAGATGATTACCATAATGAAGGGCATGATTAGTCAATCTAGAGAAGATACAGATTTTTAAAAAGAGAGAAGCTTAGGAAAATGATGGAAACCATGAATGCCCAAACAGGAAAGAAATGAAATTTGTGAAACAGACTAAACCAGATACCTAGGAAACCTAAAATGCCCCTAAAAGTGTACACAGCAGAATGAACCACCATGAGGACACAATATCAGCTCCAGAAGATATGATAGGGGTCAGCAATCATGAAAAGAAAGATGTCTTAAAAATAGCAAAGGACCACAACAAACCAGCCCAACAGCTGCCGGATGGTAGAGGCCATAAATGGAACAGCAGGTAAGTGAGATATCTGTACCTTTCTGCCATTTTTACTACAAACCTAAAACCACTCTAAAAAAAAAAAAAAAAAAGAAGTTGATTTAAAACAACAAAAACAGGTGGCAGTCTGGCAGTGCAGTTTGTCAACTCCTGCCCCGAGCCACCTAGGGAGCTTGAAAACTTCCACTTGCCTGGGCAATTAAGTGAGAATCTCCAGGGGTAGAGCAGCAATGTTTTCTTTTAAAACCTTCTCAGACATTTCTAAGATGCAGCTAGGATAGAGAGTTGTTAACCTGGGGTAAGAGAAAACCTCAAATCAATTGAGCACTGGCGGGGCGCAACCTTGTTCTGGGCAATCACACATTTAAATTTCATTGTTCATGAGGTGAGCATAATTCTCTCCATTTCACAGATGTAAACACTGAGATACATGGAAACGTGGGTAGTCCCAGAATAGCCCAGACTTGAAGAACTTAGGTACTGGCGATGAGCTGGAGAGCACCAAAGGGGAGAGGAGCCTCATGGCAGGACAGAGGAGCTGGCCCAGTGGTCACTGCTGACATTTGGCAGCACATGACCATGTGATGAACTCTGGTGACACTCAAGCTATCTGTAGGGATGACTTCACCCCGTGGCACCCCTGTGGCAACTGAGAACAGGAATAACACAGCTGGGCTGTTTTTAACTAAAGCTGCCATGGAAGGATCCGGTTTGGTAGAACATCACCACTGTGGCAAGAGTCGGCAGCAAAACTGACACCTGCCCTGCAGAGCACAGTTCTGGGGAACTTCTGGAGCAGCAAGAGCTCATAGACCTTTGTGCTCTGGGCCACTCACAAAGAGAACTCTCGTCCCCCTCACAACTCCCAGACCTGCCCTACCAGCTCCCTCGTGCTAGAAATCACAACCATTCAGCTGCAATGGGCACCTGCAGTACAGAGTACAGTCTCAAATCCTCTCACTAAAATAAAAAGTGAATACACAAGGCTTTTAGGAGCAAATCCAAACCTTTTTGTTATTTAAACCACCAGCTTGTGGTAGTTGTTAAAGCAGCCCCAGGAAACACACAGCACCCAAGCTCTGCACCCCTGGCTGTCCACATTCTGCATGAGCCCCTCTCTCTGGGTGTGAGCTAAGTCCAGGTCTGGACAGGAAATGATAAGTCTGGAACCTACTGTCTTGCCAAATAGCAATGAGGCTATTAAAAGTTATTAGGATCATATTAGAGGGATTCCAGAACCAACAACATGAAAATAATTCTAAAGTACCTCAGTAGGTCAGGCCTATGCAGGATAGTCGACCTTTTGATGAGCAAAAACCAACTGACTAGGGACCTCAGTTACGGCTATAGGATACTTTCTGCCACTAATGTAATGGTCCTGGGAGTGGCATCACCACTATCATAGCCACAAGTCCTGCTCACACCCAAGTACCTGAAGCCTAATGAGCCCCCACACACCTCCCGGGTTCCAAGTGCACAAGTGGCTTAATAGACACGGTGCAGAAGTGGAGGGAAGGGGCTGGTACGTCCCACTTGTCTTAGTTACTGTTCTCGTTGCTGAGACAAAATACCTGACATCGAGGTTGAAGGGAGAAGGTTCATTTAGCTCACAGTTTGTGGGGGTTTCAGTCCATACTCTGCCGCTTCCAAGGCAGAGTGGCACAGGGCAGAGGGCAACAGTTCATGGCAATGGAAGACAGCAAAGGCAACAAAGAGAGAAGTGTCACAAGACTCTTTCTGTCCCTCGTATTGTAGGCACGCAACCCACCCCAGGGCAGGGTACACTCACACCCGTAATCCCGGCATTGGTCCATGGATCAGTCACAAACTCTAGACTCAGCTGCCTCCAAGAAGCCCACCCTCCGTAACTGCATGAGGCTTTGGGGGACATCTGGACACAAGCCATGACACCACTCTGACCCACCCTAAAGTACACAGTGACAGAAAACAAAGGGAAGTCCATGCCTTTTGTTCCAGATTTCAGGAGCCTGGAGCCCAGGAAGGAAGGAAAGGGCCTGGGAAATGTTTGCATCACAGAAATGATTTCACAGAAGCCAAGCAGTCCATTCAAAGTGGGAATTTTCGGCAGACCAATCCACAGATCTCAGGGGCAAAGGAAGTATTCTTTTTCTCCTTGGGTATCTGCTAAGTGTGTGACTAGGAGAATCGGGCATCTGGCTGACAGTGTAGCATTTATTGGGCATCCCCCAGACGCTCTGGTCCTGGTTGGGTTGATGACTTCTCCAGACACTTTTGCACTATGCCTTCAGCTGACCTTCATGGCCACCGTACTAGTCAGCCTTCCAGAGAGACAGAACCAATAGAACCTGTATGTAGGAAGAGAGTTATCATCAGGAATTGGCTCACACAGTGATGGACTCTCGTACTTCAAAGTCTGCAAGGTGGGCTGGCGGGCTGGAGATCTGAGAGGAGAGGGTTTGTGTAAGACACAGTTCAACCCCTGGATAGACGTGAGGCTGAAGTCATGAAGCACAGTGGAAAAGGAGCGTGGCAGGTGTCCCAGGCCTGACCACACTGAGACTGTGAAACCAGGGGTTCTCCACCAGGGCCACTCTGTCCCCTCAGGGGACATAGGCAATGTGAACACTTGAGACACGGTTCAGGCCACTCTGCCCAGCTCAGACAGGAGAGTGTGGGTGCAAAGCTATCACAGAACAGTTCAACAGGGGCCAGGGGAGAGGACAAGGAGGCCCTGGGGATGGGTGTGCGTGCATGCAGAGGGAGGAGTCCGACTGTGCCAAGACACGAAGTCCATTCTGGTGCCTGCATGGCCATCTGTGGGGAGCAGGTCCCACATGCTTGGCAGATGCAGGGAGCAATTTCCAAGGCAACTGATGGGTCACAAAACTGCTCCCAAATTCACATCAACCAAACCGAAGAGACTTTATTTAGAAGTAGGTCTTGTACATGTAACTAGTTAACATGAGGTCAAGGAGGATTTGGGTAATCCTTAAGTCTGCTGACTACTTTCTTTACATGATGAAGGGAAAGGAGAGGTCTGGACAGGGGCACAGAGACACAGGACAGAAGCCACAGGGTGGTGGGAGCAGAGATGAGTGCGGTGCATGTGCAGGGTGGGCAGTGCACAGCCCCTAGGAGCAGGAGAGGCAGGGTTGATGCTCCCCAGAATCCCAGGCTGCATGAGCCCTTCAGACACCTTTCTCCAGGGCTTCTGGGGCTTCCAGCCCCCTGAACAGTGATAGAAGTGATTCTGTTGTTCTAGCTCTAAGCTTTGGGTGCCTTATTACACAACAGTGACACCGGCACCAAGGGCCCAGCAGACCACATGAGGCCACACAAGCTCCAAATGTTCGGGGTAAGGGACAGGGTGGAGGAACCAGCCCTCGAAGGGGAATCCACTCCCGTGAGGCTCTGAGCTGGCCACAGAGTGGAGAAAAAGGGGCAGGTGACAGACACCTTCACCAGGGTGGAGAGAAGGGGGGTGCCAGAGAAGCAGGGTGAGGGGATTTATTCAGTTAGACCAGAAGGGGTTACTGAGGGAGAGGAGGCTTCCTATACACTGAAAAGCTGGCCATGCACAGGTTTGGCAGAGGTAAGGAAAGGCGAGCATGGTGTCCGTGGGCACTGCACAGAGAGAGCCAGGAAGGAGTCTGGAGCTCTATCCCTGCGGAGACTGCCTGGACGAGCAGAGCAGAAGAGCAGGAATCTGGAGGTCCGTAAGCCCCCGCGCCTGCAGAGGGCAGGACCTGAGCTGTGGCTGCTCACAGTGACCGGACGGCACTGTCCCCGCCCCAGGCCTGCTCCACAGCAGGCTCTGAGCTGTTTGCTGCCACTCCCTGAGTGCCCAGGACTGGCTGCTTCTCCCTCCTTGCACGAATCATATGTAGGACAGTTCTGAACCTGACCATCCCCATGTGGTGTCCACTTCCATAAAAACCCCTATTTCCTTTGCCAGTTTGAAAACTCAGTCCTTTTGTGGAAAGAGAACTGAACCTCAGAGCCAAAGCCTTGGGTTCACCACCTGGCTCTGCCACTTACTGGTGGTAGTCAAAATGTATTTCTGAGCTGGGCATGCTGGCACACCCCCATAATCCCATTACTCTGGGAGGCCGAGGCAGGAGGACCACAGTTAAGCCCAGCCCGGGCTATTTAGCAAGTTAGTTAGACTTTGTCTCAAAAATTTTTAAAAGTAAGAAATAAATTTTAAAATATTTTTTAAAGGTAATATGGAAATACTGAGGGGGGAGGTAGTTCAGTGCAAAGGCCCAAGTGCAAAGGTTCAATTCCCAGTGTGGCAAAAAATAATAATTTTAAAAAGTCTGAGCTTCTGTTTCCTCATACCCAAAAGGGAACAGAACAATGTCTCTCCTTCACAAAGCCGCAGCCGGGAGGTGAGCACAGTTCGCAGTAGAGGTGATTTATGGGTGAGCCTTCCAGTAATGTTTGCTTGTAAGCAAACGGCGCTCTTGAGTTTTACCAGTCCTTTCCCTTGTGAATTATGAATGTGGCTCATGGCTATCGGTGAAAGCTGCGAATTCTCAGGTTCACCCTCCTGGTTGAGCGCCCCGCCCCTCCTTCGCACACCCCAGCCCCCACCCCCCGTGTCCTGCTACCAGGTGGTTGCTCAGGGCAGACCGGGCAAAGGTTGGTACCCGGCAGAGCGCCCCCTAGCGTGTGTGAGGCCCTGGGCCCAACACTCAGCACTGCAAAATGAACTTAAAAATTAACTGGGCGTGGAGGCACGTGCCCGTAAATCCAGCACTCTGGGAGCCTGAGACAGGAGGATCCCAAGCTCAAACCCAGCCTGAGAAACTTAGTGAGACTGTCTCAAAAGGGAAGTTTGAAAGGGCTGACGACGGAGTCAGCGTGAAAGCACCAAATTCGATCCCAGCACTGCACAGCTAAGTAATAAGCTGGATTTTGTCTTAATACGATGAACTGTAAAGCACTTGACTTGCATGAATGGAAATATTAATGCCAAAAGTTAAAGTCGTGCGAGTGGATTAAACACTTCCTGTAAACCCCATCTCTTTGACGTCTTTTCACACAGAGATGTGATTTTTTGGTCACTTTGAGCAGATTTCCTAAACCGCAATTAAAAGCAAACACCTAGGGGAAAAGAACGAGCTGCTGAGGGAGGAGGAAAAGGCAGGCGGGGGCTGGAGGTACAGCTCAGTGGGCTAAGTGCTTGCCGCTGAGCACTAGGGCCCTGAGTTCGATCCCCGGTCCCGGAAAAAAAAAAAAAAAAAAAAAAGGCAGGCGGGGTGGTAGGAAAGCGGGAGCGGGCAAACCACAATGAGCTGGGGTGACAGCTATAGGAAGGACTGCGCGGGCGCCGCGGCTAGCAATACCCCAAGGGACCAGCAGATGGCGATACTCCCCCAGGAGCTTCTCCGGCCCCGCCCACCGGGTGCTTGAGGTTTGGTTTGCTGACAGCAATCTGACAGCAATCCCTAACGTGAGTGTTCCTTCCAGGGGCCACTGCTGTTGGTGACATTTTAGACAGTGCCACGGCCTCTGCGCTCAAGTGCAGCAGCAGGTGATCAGAGGCTCTGTTTTCATGAGAAATACAAAATGAGCAAATACAAGTCCATGTGAGGCCTGTCTTTTCAAAACCCTTTTGTGAGTGAACACCCAGTGAGAAGGCCTCCCAGGTACACGGCGACACTAGCCTGGAGACACCAGTCAGAAATGCTACCTGAGCCAAGGCCATGAGGATGACGGCTCAGCTGCTCAGGAGGCTGAGGCGGGAGAACGGCTTGAGTTCAGGGTTCAAGACTGACTGCTGGGCAACTTAGCAAGACCCCATCTCTAATATATATAGAGAGACAGACAGACAGACACAGAGACAGAGAGACAGAGGTAGAGATAGGCAGAGAGAAAGGGAGGGAGAGAGAGTTTCTGAACTTATTATGGAAAAATACTGTTTTTGAACTTTTTAATTATGGAAGGATTCAACATTGAAAAGTACATAAAATAGTCTGACAAGCCCAAACTCAGACACCACTTAAGGACTGTCTGAAAACATTCCTCAAGGAAAACGTAAGTTTCCATCTGTTGCGGACTCCTCGCGTGTGTGGCCAGCGGGCCCTTCTCCAGCCCAGTACAGTCTTTTAACATAAAAACCTTTGAATGTAACACAGCACAGTCTGACACACAGCCGCACACGCACTTAGGGAGCACAGTGGGTAATTCACGCACGTGGCGTGCATTGGTAACACCGGCAGGCAGCTCATCAACCCCTTTTAACACTTCCGTGTGTTGGGAGACTGAGAGCCCTTCTGTTCCGGTTCCTTGTGAAACAGATCGGAACATGAGGTAAACTTGTCCCCCCAGAGCTCCAGCGCTCACTCCTCCCGTGCAGCGCGCGCCGCACCTGTTATCCCCGTGTCTCCCGCCCTGCGCCCCTCCCAAGCTTCCCGACGCTGCTGTTTCTCTCCAGTCTCTAAGGTGGTTGGCTCTTTACCTCCCATACATGTGAGAACCTGGAGTATCTCCTGTGGCCAGCTTATTTTACTTAACATAACGCCCTCAGTTCCATCAGTGTTGCCTCACATGTCAGGACTTCACACTTGCCACATCTGATACTATTTCCCCGTCCACCCAGCTGTCCGCGGGCGGTCTGGTCTAGCCCATCTCCTGGCTACTGTGAGCGGCATGCAAAGAGCGGGGCTGCAGCGGCCTCTCTGGGTACAGGTTCCCCTCCCCTTGGCTGCACACCCACGTAAAGTCCTTGAAAAAGGAGAATCAGAGGCCAGGTCCCAGCTCCAGTCCTCCACAGCAGCTGGGGAAAGGGAGATGCAGAAATGCATCCCCGCGGGCCAGACTGAAGAGGACACCCACAGGGAGGAGAGGACCGTGTTGGGGGGTGCACAGGGTGACCCCACAGCCCCCTCAGATGCAGAACCCTCCATTTCCTCAGCTCTGCCCCTGACCGTGGCCTGCAAAGAAGGGTTTCATCCTAAGGAACCAATTTTAGCACCAGAGAGGATTCTTGTCTCCTTGTGTCACACAGGGTCCTTTGTCTGGGCCAGCTGCTAGGGACATGTGACCAGCCGGGAAGCCATTTTCATGGGTGTCATCGTAGAAAGAAGATCCAGCTTTCACCAGATGTCAAAGGGCTCTAAGGCCACCCCTTGTCCCTTCACCTCAGCCAGAAAAAAAAAAAATCTAAGAAAAACTCTGTAGTGATATTCATGACACTTATCTTGTTCTCTTTTAATGGCCAGTGAACTTTTAATTAAAATAACTGTCGCAAGAACTTAAGAAAAATTAATATAGGTATATGCAGATTCTCCTGCTAAAGTCACTTACAGTTTTGAAGTGTCATCAGACCTTCCTTCCAGTGACTGGATGAGGCCTGGTACAAATCAACTATTACCTAGACTGGAGTTTCTATGTCCATGTGACATAATTACATACATAATTATACTAATAAACATAAACTCAACTACACTTATCTTAAGCATATCAGTATCAACGACTCTCAAATGCATTGGCAAATGTGCTTTGTTTTGCTCTACAATCCATGAAATGCACACGCAATGTTTGGAAATTCTTCTGGAAACACACACAAACATATACTTATTTATTCATAGAAAACGCCACTTACATCTTTAATATTAAACATAGTTATGATAGTCAGTTCGCAAAAAAGCATAAAGTGCAAAGCTCCCTTTCAAAAGGGCCGAAATCATTCCCAAAGTGATGGAGACTGAATGCTACCTCACCCGGCCTCACCCAGCACGTCTTACACAGAGTGTGAAACAGTCCGTATCTGAAAACGCTGTTTGCTCTGGTTGCGCACCACCTCACAAAAGCCTTTAAATATGATGTGAGGTGAGCCCTCAGAGTAGGGGCCATCGTTGAAGTCTGCAGGAGAACAATGTGTATAAAATCCATTCTGAATCCCAGTCTGGCCCCAAACCTCTTGGACCAGCTGGAGTAATCCAAGTCAACCCAGGCGAGAGAAGGCTCCAAGTTCACCGGGGACACAGAGCTAGGCAAGGAGGGGCCCTGGGTGAGCAAGCTTCAGCCAAGCCTGTGCCCCCAAGACACCTCCACGCCAGCCCCAAGGGGAAGGCACAAAGCCCAGTCCCAAGCTTCCAACATGGCCCTGGCCCAGAGTGGCACGAGGACCTGGGGGGAAAACATGTGCACTCCTGAGAAATCCGGTAAATGTGTGGCAGTATTTTTACCAAGCCTCCACCTGACGACCATCCAGCTTGCCTCTGACGGAGCACAACCGCTGCACAGCTAGTGTTTTAGGCACATTTTGTTGAACATGCACAGAGCTCCCCAAGAGGGAGCCCGCTGCCAACGGGATGCCATGGTCTAGTCCCACACTGACACGTGCTCCCAGAGGCACTCGCCAAGGCCATCTTGGAGCGGAGCAGGGTTTCTCTTCTAGCAACAGTCATCAACCAGATGCCGCAAAACAACCATCCCCAGTGGACGAGGTCACTTGGTAACATTAACAGGTTCTTTGTGTCTTAAATCCAGTTCTGTCTGGATAAAGAGCCCAGGTGAATTCTAACCAGAACAAAATCCAGCAGCCTTGCCAAGAAACCATGGCTGTGACCTAACTCCTCCACACCTTCCTACTGGGGAGGAGGAGGGATGGAGATTCTCGATTACACATCAACTAATGAAATAAACTGCTCCTTTTTTTAATCTGAGCACATCAAAATCTGAGTTTCTCAATCCAAGGGCAGAAGAAGCATAAACAAAAATACAGACTCCAGTTCATCATCTCTTGGGGCCCATTTGTGTCAGGCTCGATGAAAAAGGAAGATCCAGTAGTTAAGCCTGAGAATCCAGTGATCTGCTTTCAAGTATGCACCCGACCCTGGTGTACTTCACACCTGCTCATGAGACGTGTGCAACTGGCATGCACATTTCAAACACACAGAATAAGCTGCCGAAGTTAGAAGACACGTTTGTGTACAACTACATCAGTGAGGGGAAAAAGGACAACAGTAAGGAAATACACCCAATACCAAACCAACACTAACACCCAATACAAACAATGGTTGTACTTGGGTGACAGAAATAGTTTTCTCTACAGCTTTTTGTAGTTTCCCAATTGTCTTTAAAGACCATGTGGTGCTTCCATATAAATACAAATGATGCCCTAAACCCAGCGTAAAGTGAGATTAGTCCATCCACTCTCTTGAGCTACCATCTGTGCTGGCGAGCTGGAGTAGTTTCCGTCCACAGGGAGAAATACGGTTTGTCCTCCTCAGATATTCTCCACGCCCCTTCTGCCCAGCTCTCATCTCTTTGGGACGAGTCTCAAGAAGGCCACTCTGCTTTCCACATGAAACCATCTGTGTGACATCTTTACCTGGTCATTATTCTTGTAGAAGAGGGATAAAAACAAGCCAGTGACTCGGGACTCACTTCCGCTCTTCCAGGCCCACTCTCATGTGCCGCTGGTCACATTCATCCCTGTTCCCAGGGGCTACGGGAGAGGGTGTCAGCAGAGCCCCCAAAGAGTAAGTCCTTTTCCTGATAAAGAGAAGTGGTTCCTCTGTGACTGTAAGGACAGTACTGTCACTGAGGGGCCCGTGGACAGATTAAACTTTACATATCAAAAACATCACATCCTCCCTTCTGCTTTTAGTGTTTCTGTGCTAAGACAGTTGGGTTTCAAATACACCAAACGCACTACCTTAGCTCATTTTTATACTTCAGAACAGCTAAGACTAGAATTGATGCCTGGTCAAGTCAACTTGAAGTGAGCATGGTCTGATCTTTCCATCTTTAAAATTCTAGACTTGAATCCCAAAGGACTTAGCAGCAGTTCTAAACAATGAATCACAAGGTACGTTAGAAGTTCCACATACATTCTACCCAAAATCATGTTAAAATATATTATAAAGCAACATGTATATGCATTTAATATCACATTTTTCTATCTGGGAGTATCACCACTTGTTGATGTGTATTTTTCCTGACTGATATATTAAGTAGATGGTATAAATTTAAGTTCCTAAAATTAATTTATTTCACACAATGATGTTCCATAAACATCTCTTACTACAAAAAGAAGAAATAGCCTAGTGAGTTATTTAGGAAATTTGAAAACCACCGAAGCTGAATAAAGTCCTTCATTTTTAAACTCTCAGTTCAGCTGGTGATTGGCTTCTTCACTTTGGATCCTGTGCAAATTCTAACCAGACTTGAGTCCTGGGCAGGAGACTGCTACTTCCCAACTTTTAAACACTTAGTGACGTGACCCCTGTCCACACAAGTAGGGCAGAAGGGCACCAATGTTACATTAAAAAGCAAGAGATGCCTGAGTTAAAACGAATATCCCTGAGGTCGCTAATTCCCTCCTCACACCCTGAAGACAGGCCTAGAGGCTTCCATTAAAGTCCAGTGAAGACTCACTGCAGGCAGCATCACCCAAGGTGAGAAAAACTAAAAAGGCAAGATCCGCCCAGCTGCACCAGAGCCCTCCACCGGCTGATCAGTGCACTCACGGCCAGTGCTGAGCAAAGTGGGAGAGAGGTCAGTGCTGAGAACCACAGGAAGCACCTGGCACTGTGAGTGTGGGGAGCGTCATTTCCACAGAAATCGCAGAGAAATAGAGGGTGAGAACTTTTCCTTTTTTTTTTTTCTTTCAGTATTAGGGATCAAAACCAGGTCCACCCTACCGTATCCCTAGCCCTTGTTATTTCGAGCGAGGTCCTTGCTAAGTTGCCCAGGTTGGCCTCAAACTTGTGGTGCTACTACCTCATCCTCCCAAACAGCCGGGATTACAGGCATGAACCACTGTGCCCAACAAGCTGAGTTCTTGAAGGGTAATTTCCAGAACAGTGTAATATACTGTAGGTTTTAAATGTGGGGGAAAATCTGTGTTTGCTCCAAAGTTCAAGCCAGAGGCCCCAGCAAAATCGGAAGGGTTTGGTGATAGCACGGGGCCCAGCGGTAAGGCAGGGTATGTCAGGAATCTTCCACCAGAGCTGTTCGCGGTGCATCTGAGGCTATGAACCGGGAGACGATGTCAACACCGAAACATTGCGCTCACCTTTCTTTAAGAGAAGCTTACAGTGGACTGGTTTTTGGCACAGAGTGTGGTGCTTACCAGCCTCACCCTCTCTGAAGCTAAATCTCTCTCTCTCTCAACAGAGGTAGTGGTAAAAGGATTCACAAATGCATGTAAAGCCTGGGTTAGTTGAGAGGAACAAGTGGAAAACCAGTCTCCCCAGCCACACCCTGCATCACGGCTGGGTCCAGAAGGATAGTTTCCCCAGGGAAAGTCTCTGGCACCTCCCAGCAGAAAGCCGGAGGATCAGTGAAGAGCAGGCTCCAACAGCGTCCAGGCGGTGGAGTGTGGAGCGGGTGCACTCCGGGCGAGGCACTGCGCAGCCCCAGCCCCAAAGGACTGGACCGCCCTGGCCAAAATAACCATAGCTGATGCAGACCAGTAAACAAAGCATGTGGGAGTGACAGTGAGGAGGATATACCCGTGTCCCAAGTCCTCTGCTACCCATTTCGGGGAAGGAGGGTTGCCTCTCTCCCCAGCATGGTGGAGCCGGGTGGTCCACAGACACACTGCTTAGAGCCCGCAGGAACAGAATTCTGAGAGACACACCCCACACGGCTTTGTAGAGCCCTGGGGCTGTCTTGCTAGCAAAGGAGAATGAAGGAGAGCGGGCAGAGGAGCCGGCCGGGCAGCCGTCACGTGATCTTCACTGGGGCCTTCTTGTTGGCACACAGGAGGGACACGTAGGGCACTCCGATGAAGGCCCACTTCTCGCTGGGCCAGAACCTGATGACAGGGCCTTGCTCGGGGATCTCCGAGGCAGCATCAAAGTAGGCAAAACACACACAGCCCAGGTAGGCGGCCAGGCAGATGAGGATGTGCCTGCAAAGGAGACAGTGGTGAGGTACAGAGGGCCGCACTGCACCCGGCCCCCCAGCCGAGGGGCTCCCTGCCCTGCGCAGCCTAGCTGCCGCTCCCGCTCAGCAGGGACACAGGTGCTAACAAGCCCTGGAGCAACAGGACCATAAAGCCTGAGCCAGCCCCATCTCTAAATGTTCCGAATATTTCCACGTAACGACTGGGACAGACCAGCTAACACCGGTGCGCCTCTATCAGGAAGACTGGGGTCGAGGATTTAAAACAGAGGGGGCAAGGCGGAGCAGCACAGCACAGCAGATTGGATTCTCACTTTAACAAAAGCTGTTTGTCAGTAGCTACGCCCTTCATCAAGAATAAGCTTAGCACTGATTATATTAAGGAGGATTATAAGTTTGAGCCCACCCAAGACAATGTAGCAAGACCTTGTCTCAAGAATTTAAAGACCAGAGCTTGGGGCAGGGGGCATTGGCAGGACTGTGGATGTAGCTCAATAAATGTCCCTGGGTTCCACCCTCAGTACTGCACAAACCATAAAATAAAATAAAGCTTCTGAAACTCCCTACATTACACAGAACAATAAAAAACCCTGAACGTTTCATAAGCTGTCTGGAAAGTGCTTTACAATACTCAGGGCGGGGTGAAGAGAAGGAGGTCATGTGGACAAGACATGGCCCACGTGTGGACAAGACGCAGCCCATGTAGGTAACTGTGGAAACTGGCTGCTGACTGTGTAGAGGCTCAGCGCCTCAGCATTTGTGCTTTTGAAAAATGTCAGTTTGCACAATAAAGGGCACAGAGCTCTGTAGGCAGTAATGACAACCAACAGAAAGGCAGTCGGTGCCTGCATACAAATTTTTAAAAATAAAAATACTCAATAGAAAAGATCTAAAAAGTAAAGGACACTGCAAAAGACGAAATACACACAGCAAATTTACATTTGAAAAAGTGATCAACAATACTAATCTTTCAAAGACTGACAGTAAAAATAATTTCTCCAATCAAGTTAACAAGTTAATAAGCAAGCTAATGTGCTAGATACATGTATGTGGATAAAAGGCACAGTCTTCACAGACTTTAGTAAAAAGTGTAATTGATACCATCTCTTCAGATTTTGCAATTTAGATTACAATTTGATCCATGGGACTAGTCCAGAATTAGAGCCCATATAGGTGGTTATTATAAATTGTTTGCAAAAATGAAAAATTAGAGATTACCTAAACATCCACTAACAGATTGGTTCAATGAATTGTAAAGCATTCTTATCATAAAGTATCAACTACAAAAAATAAATATGTATGCATTGGTATAGAATGGTGCCTATGAGCTAGTATTTGGTTAAACAAAAAAAGGTCTATTTGCATCATGTAGAGTGATGCTACTTTTGTTTTGAAAAAGCAGAAA
The DNA here is from genome assembly GCA_004027595.1 of Dinomys branickii. Classification (NCBI taxonomy): domain Eukaryota; kingdom Metazoa; phylum Chordata; class Mammalia; order Rodentia; family Dinomyidae; genus Dinomys; species Dinomys branickii. Next base: position 13,778 of record PVLD010027182.1, read on the forward strand.
GAATGGGCCAGGGATATAGCTCAGTGGCACAGCATCTGCCTGGCAAGCACAAGGTCCTGAGTTTGATTCCTCATACCAAAAAAAAAAGAAAAAAAAAATTAGGAAGATTTAAGAAAAAAGATAAAGTTCTATGTCAGAGAAGGGTAACTATGGTTGAAGATTAACTAAATATCTCAAAATAGCTTCTAAAGAAGATTTTGAATGTTCCCAACACAAAGAAATAATGTCTGGGGTAATGGGTATGCCAATAATCCAAATCTGATCATATACATTATATATATATATATATAGAGAGAGAGAGAGAGAGAGAGAGAGAAATGTCACACTATAGCCTACAAACATGTGCAATTATGTGTCAAAAATGAAAACATTTTTAAAAGTAGGAGAGAAATATATATACATAATAAAATCTGTAAGGATAGACTTCAGACTATTAACAATTACCTTTCTTTGGGAGGACATTGTGAAGCTATGAGAGCCACTTTCTATATTTCTATGTTATTTAAATTTGTTATTTAAATCACACATCACTTATATGTTTACAGTGTGACCGGGGAACAATAACTCCCAAGCCTCTAGGTATCAGATGTGCCAAGTTTATGTCCTCTGAATATCGGAAAGTGAATTCCAAGGGGCGGTGGAGGTGTAAACTAGGAAGGTTTATTAAGAGGAAGCTCCTGAGAGAGACAGAAGGGGTCCTGACAAGGGTTGGCACTGAGGCTATTTCTCCAAGAGTGTTTTACGAGCAAAACCATGAGGTGGGTATGAGTCAAACCACAATCAACCAGTAAGATCACAAGTGTAGCTGCTCAGCTCAGATTGATCCAGTAGGGAAGTGAGGCATGCAGCACAGGTACTCGTGAGCATCTGAAACCTTAGCTTACCTATAGCAGCCAACACAGAAGAAAAGAAAACGTTCTCTGGAAGGGATGGGTCCAGATGTCACCCTCCTGGGTATCTGGACTTGCCGGACCAGGTGGGACTAATTACAGTATAATCTCAAGTTGCTGTTTCTCCCTTAGGGAGGCGTGCAGGCCTGGCCACCTTGAGGCCTGACCATCAGATGGGCCTCATCCTCTGCACCTACTCTGTGGAAGGCCCATCCTGTCTGCCTTAATGTCTACCTACCGTGGCTGTCTGTAATAATGATAGCTGCACGGCAGAAACAGCCTAGGTGTCAGTGAAGAGATGAACAGATAAGGGAAATGTGGTGGATATGAACCCCATGAATTGAATATTTTCAATATGAATATTCAATATGAATATGAATATTTTTCTGGCATAAAAAGAATGAAATTATGGCATTTGCAAGAAAAAGGATAGAACCTGAGACCGTAATGTTAAGCAAAATAAGCCAGACTCAGAAGGTTAAATACTGTCTTCTCTCATGTGAGAAACCTAATAAACTAAATAATTAAAGCAAAGATGGCAGGAAAAAATACATCACTTGTGAAAAACAAAATAAAAGATATACCAGATTCATGAACAAAGTTTGAGCCGAAGTTATCACATAATCTAAATTTTATTAATTTATTTAAATTGCTACTGTAACAAGACTTGGATAAAAATGTACATCTTGAATAAAGTCATATTTATACAGGTGTATACATTTATCAAACTCAATGTATGTACTTAAAAACCTGTGAACTTTATTATCTGTAAATTATAACTCAACAAATATGCAAAGTGTATAAATTCACTAGTGTGAACTGAAGTTAAACCTAGGAAATTTCGAGCTGTGGATCCTGAGAGTGAAACCAAACTTGTGCTGTTTTGTCTTTTGGACGCAGTACTAGAAGTCCCTGAGATGTGTATTTGCACAGCCTGGGTTTCATGATAGGTAAATGCAAACTCAAGTTCATTTGTGCAAGGAAATGTAGGTCAAATCTTTCAAACTGTGTATCTTCAGGCCACTCCCCACCAAGCTTCTGCAGCTCTAGCAAAGCCTCCAAATCCTCAGCACTAGGGTTCTTCCCTGGACGCCCCCAAGGTACCAGGGGCCAGAGGCCCTCGGGTTTCTCCTGCCCCTGCTACCTTCTGCGGTCAGTAGGGAGAGGAAGATTCCCCTGGGCCTGAGCTGAAGCAGTTTCTAGGAAGAAAATCATTCCTCGCTCCTCCCCAGCTTCTGGGATTCTGCAGGAGGCTTCGTAATCTGATTTCTTTTTTAATTTACTGGATCCTAAGCATCCTCAAAAAGATGCTCCACCACTGAACCACACGGTTGTCTTTGTGTACACAGGTGGGCGGCACTGGTCCATTATCTAGTTCCCTGGTTTTCTGTCTCTAACTATAAAAAGAACAGGGAACCATGTCCCACAATGACCTGGTCTCTCAAACGCTGAGGCCTGGTTCCTCCAGAGGACATCCCAGTTCTTACCCTATGTCCGTCCCAAACTCCACCTGCCCCCGCCCCCACCAGCACTCAGGTTGCAGACTCCCTCTCAAGCCGCTTTGTGCTTTAACAGTGGAGCCAAAGAGAGGAGACTGCAGACCTGAGGTGTGAAAATTAGGCCTTTTTGACCAGCTAAGCCTGCTCCTGGGAGCCAATTTCCCTTTTTACAAAGCTTCTGCTGCTTCTGAAATGACTAACAGCAGAAGGAGGCACCCGCTGTCCCAAGCCCACCAGTGCCCCTTGCCGCAAGCCTGGGCCCACAGCAAGTGCAGACCGTGTCCCCCCCCCACAGGCAGCAGCTTACCACACACAGTGCAGGTACGGGAAGTGGAAGGAGGAAAGCAGCTCACAGAAGGCCCGGTCACTGATCCAGCAGAAGAGGGCCAGAGTCCACCAGAGGCCAGAGAAGAGGCCCAGCTTAAACACACGCACGTTGTCACACCTGCGCAGGAGGCAGGGGGCAGCGACTGTCAGTGCCGGCTTGCACCTTCCCCTCTCTGGCTCCTGCCCTCCACCTGAGCCCCTGGCCCTGGGGCTCCCGCCCACCACACAGACAGTCACTCTCTGGCCTCGCTGAGGCAAATTCCTAAGTGTACCAGGGGCTCCAAAACCCGGCCCACCCTGGCCTCTCACACTTCAGACTCAGAGACCAGCCCCCTCGTGCACGTGGATGCCCCAGACCTGATGTGTCCTAAGTGAATTCCTCTCCCCATCCCCAGCCCCAAACCTACCTTCTTGTGGCCTCACCCTTTCTCACACACTTCACAGCCAGTCCCTCTCCCCCATTCGGTCTCTTCCCATTACCGCCTGGGCCCCCACCACCATTACAGCAGCCAAGGGAGATCAACGGGACTGGGCCCTCAGGGAAGTTAGCACAAAAGAGTCCTCAGAGCTGTGGCTGGCGACAATGGCCAGGCTCCCTGGCTCCCTAAGGGAAAACAGTAACTTAGGGTGATACCACAGTCAACACCCCCTGGTCCAGTAAGCCCAGCTAGGGATAAGGCACCTGAGTAGGCTCTGTGCCCTGCCACATGACTCGGTCCCTGCTGGATCTGCATCAGTGAGGCGGCTGCACTTGTAACCCCTTAGGCTAATTATAGTTTGGCCTGAGTTGTACCCAGGTTGACTTCGCTGTGTAAATCAACTCTGACAAAAGGCCTCCAAGGCCACCTTCCCAGGACCCTCCTGGAAATTCAGTAGCTGCTCTTCCCCCTATTTCAAATAAAATGCCCTGACTTCATCCTTTGGTTCACAACTTCCTTCCCCCATATTTCAAGACTGAGAACTCAGCAGGCCAGGAGTCAGATTTTTCCCATCTCACCAGCATCATGTCCCCCACACCCCGCTCCCAGCCTTCGCCCCTACATTAGATTTTGGTATCATTCTTAGGGTTTTTATCAAAATATCATTTTTTTAAAGCAGGGTAAAAATCATACATACAAAAGGACCCTACTGTAAGACAGAAAAGTCTACTTCTTCTCTTCTTATCCCTTTATAATATTCTCAAAGTTTTTTCTTAGTAAAATCACTCTTAACCACCAGAAAAAGTATATTTTAAAATATTTTAAATGCAGCCAACTCTCCTTGGCAATGACTTACCATGAATTTTAGTAAATGTCAGTTCATGACCCAAAATCAGAACAAATGTCTGCTTTCTCAAGGGTGACAGGTTTGGAAATGAGGATGAAAATGTGAAAAGACCAGGCCTAGCATTAGGAATGAAGGCTAAAGAGAAACAGAAAGCTAAGGCCAGTCTTTCCTCTGTGTTCTCTGAGCAGAGGGGCCATGCAGAGGACACTGGGCTCGGATGTTTTGGGTCACACGAAGGGCAAACAGGAAACGGTGGGCGGAAATGCGAGTGCCAAGGTCCCCTCTTGTCTGGGGAGCTCGTCAAAGCAGGGAAACAGCCATCTTTTCTTTTCCCTCGCCGGGACCAGGGGAGTAGCTGGGATGCAGCAGTGGACAAGGAGACCACCCTCCCCCCAGGCCCAAGCACAGCGCACGTCCAGCAGAGCAGCAGACATGGAATGAAGCAGTAACACAAGTAATTTTCTAATTAGGGTCAGGACAAGGGCCGCAGAGCAGCTCAGGGCGAGGAAAGAGCACACAAACGGGAGCCTCAGACTGAAGGGTGAGCAGCACTGAGCCAAGCAGAGGGTCAAGGAGGGAAGCAAGAGTCAAGGCTGAAACACCTGGGCTCTCGTGAGGACGCAGAAGTCAGACGACTGAGGACAGACTCGCGAGAGGAACTCTGCGTGGGGTGATCAGCTTGTAAGGGGCAGACAGGTGTTTCAGCCTGCTGAACTTTATCTTAACCACAACGTCAACTGAGAGAAAACACTGTGATCAAATGGGATGCTGCGGGGAGGAGCAGGTTTCTGGCTTCGGCAGTGATGTAAAGGGTGCTCCTTTTACTGCAGAAGAAATATTACCAAGAGAATCAGGACTGGGAAAGGCAGGGCAGGACCCTGGTTCTGGACATGTTGAGGTCTTGGTGTCTATGATAATGCGGAATCAGCGAGGTCAGGCCGGCAGTCAGATGGTGGCAGCTGAAGAAGGTGCTGGGCCAGATACAGAAATCTGGTCCCCCTGCATACAGACAGTAGTCCACACCGTGACACATGGCAGTGGTCGAGATCTTTCAGGATGAAGGAGGGAAGAAGTAAATCCGAGCCTGTTCAGGCTGCTAGAGCAAAATACCACAGGCCGGATGGTTTACAAACAACAAAGTTATTTCTCACTGGCAGGTGCCTGGGAAGTCCAGCATCAAGGCGCAAGCACCTCCATGTCTGATGGTGCAACGGCCTCTGCTGTGTCTTCGATGCTGGATGACAGAGGCAGCTCTCAGGGGCCTTTATCAGGGGACTAAACCCATTAAAGAGGCTCTGCCCTCATGACTAGTCACTCCTCCCACAACCCAATGCCATCAGCCTGGTGGTCAGTCTTGACACATGTCACTGGCACACATACCTTCGGCCCACAGTGAGCAGAGCACTGAGGCTAAACCCTCACCACCCTGCGTGAGAGCTGCCCAGAGAACCTGTGGGGCTGGAAAGGGGCTTCCCCGGGAAGCCTAAAATTGGGGGTGGGGGGCGCTGTCACCTGCAAGGCCGGGGCCGGAGGAGGAGGCCTGAAGCTTGGACCTGCAGCATTCCCTGGGGAGTTTTGATTTTTAAGTGAGGGCAGAAGCCAGGATGGAGTAGACTGCAGAGTAACTGAGAGACGAGGCCTGAGACAGCTTTTAAAGAAGTTCGGCTGTGACAGATGGGGCGGATAAAACATGGAGACAGATGTGGCCTGCGTCCTGTGGCTCCTGGAGAAGGGGAGAGACACCCAACGTGTCTGCAGCTGGTAGGAAGTCCCCTTCTGAGAGGGATGTGTAACACAGCCAACAGCCTATGGACACGACGTGGACAGTGGCGTGGAGGGGACAAGGGAAGAGAAAGACTGGTCTTTGCTAGGTGGGAGGCCACCTCCCAGGCACTGAAATGTATTCATCCGGCACGGTCAACCAACCCTTTTGTTAGCCAGCTTCTCCCAGGCAGAAGATTCAAGCAGGAACAGAAATTACTTCCCATATAATTATTTACAAAGATTTGAGTATTAAAGGGAAATATGTGTCCTTATTGTAAAGTAACAACCGCAAAGTATGATTTATTTAGACTGTGTAATGGGCAACCCCGACCGACCACTAGCCTCTCCATTAGGTATCAGGAACTTCAAACATTTTCCCTTAAGCTGAAGTATGTAATCAGACTCAAGAATTAAGTGAAACTACACTATAATGAATTCTCAAGAAACACAGCTAAATCCAGAACAGTTTATTCATTGCAGGTCCAATAAAAGCTCACACCACGGAGCTGAAGGATACGAATGAAAACCCACTTCAGAGTTCTTCGTTGGCAATGCACCCTGTGCTTCCCTGAGATCCCGAAGATCTGCTAATACCCAGGGCTGGTCAGAGGGAAGATGAAACAGGGCCAAATGCTGAGGAGCCGGTCCCACAAGGCCCAGACACACTGCGGTGTCAGCTCCACGCCATCTCCAGCCAGGCACGCGAGGGAGGGTTCCTTGATAAGAACATTGGGACCTTACAAGAGGAAATAGAATGGCAAGAGGGGTGGGCCTCTCTTTAGGATGACCTACCTGTCTTTGCCGAAACACAGAGGCAAGGAAAAGGTAAGGAGTCTCGTATCTGTTGAGCATCTACCAAGTGACAGACACAGTACCAGGCTAAATACATTATGCAGCCCTCACTGCAATCCGACACGACCCAAGCATTATCATCACCCTCTTACAGCAGGGACAATGAGACGCAAGTCAGTGACAAAAACACCTTGAGTTTTGAGGCCAGCAGAAGGCATTGCCAAGACCAAAACTCAAGGCCAAGTTTTTCTGTACCTCCACTGAATGACAGATTCTCCAAGAATCTGATTCTGTAATGGGAAAAGTTAGGGGTACCTGGCAAACAATAAGTGGAAATACAGGCTTTTGAATTTTCAAAGGTGATGGCACCGTGGAAAACTCACAGATCAACAAAGTATAATTTCTGCCTTTGGAGAACACACATTAGAGGGACAGGGAAACACAAAGAAATGAGTATATCGAGAGACAATCTTCTAAAATATTAAAGTACAAAGCGTTTTGGAAGAGAACAATCACATGCAGCTGGGGGAGGTGGGAGCCTCAGGGGAGCGGGCGTCCAGGCGGGCACTGGGGGGCGCAGGGAGTGCTGCAAGCAGCGGTGGGGAAGGGCGCCCCAGGGAGAGAGGGACAGGCAGGACTAGTAACAAGAGTCAAGGAGCTGGTCGCGGGGTACTCACCACGAGCCAGAGGCAGAAGAGGCTCTAAGGGAAGCCTGGACAGTGAGGAGCCATTGCAAGTGTCTGCACACCGATGAGGAAGTAACAGGAAAGAGACCCATCTTAGGGAAGAGAACTGGAGGAA
>PVLD010027183.1:0-21120 GCA_004027595.1 Dinomys branickii
AAAAAAAAAAAAAACACCGCTTGTTGCTGCTTTACATATTGATATCTTCGAAGTGTGTGTACAGATATACACGATTAATCTAATATCCTGTCATCGATTATTGCTTAGCATAGAGACATGTGAGTCATTCGGGGAATGTCTGTCCCTTAGCACTTGGTTTACGAAGACTCTCATTACCACTCAGCACTGACCACACTCATGGCTAGAAGACTCAATGCCTTCCCGTCATGTCCTAGAGACACTGACTTGCCTCAGGTGAACAGGGTCTCACCTGTGCTGTGAAACCCAGTCTGAGACAATCATTACCTGGACCAAAGTCTACTACAACCATCCCATAAACCTGGGTCCTTGGCCACATGTATGGGCCAGTCTGACCCTCTCATTAGAGTGGGACCCTTCTGCAATTACCCATGCTGGCATTCATTACTTCCCTATCTTTTTTTTTAGTTAAAGGTTTTGCTCTAAGTTTTAACTTCTATTATTACTAAAGCAAAGACCCATGCTAGCTGGTGACACATAGTATACATTAAGATAAAAATATAACCTTTACTTTTCTTATGTGAAATAAAAAGAAACTATAATGTTAATATTTTCAATTTTACTTTGATAACTAAGTTCAAAAGTTATTTTCTATGTTAGTTCATTTTCACATCACAGATATGAATATTTTGAATAGAGCTTAAACAAATACTAAAAATATAAATTGTAGAGATCAATGAAGAAACATTATCTGATAAATAAACATACTGTCAAAGAGAAGTATTCAATGTTTCTAAAAATGACACATGACACAGAACTGTGATATAATCACATTTCCAAAATCATGTGCCAGAGAAACAGTTGTTATCTGCTATTTGACACTTCGAAATACGAAGTAAATTCTCATACAATTTTTGATTCTCTACCTTAAACGTGGTTCCTTAATCCAAGTATTTTTAAAATACAAAATTGTGCCTTGAAGCATATTTAGTTAGTACTGAGGTCTACGATAGATTTGAAGTAAATGAACAGAGTATACTTCTAATTATCCTTAGGTAAGATTCAATTTAAATTAAAACAATTTAGTTTCAGAATAATAAATGACAGGCACTGAGCATTGCTGTATATTTAGTTTATCATTTATGAATTTTAAAGCTGAAATTCCTTCCAGCTTTAAAATTCTACCAATTTCAAGAAAAACCTTTAAAAATGAACAAGGAAATCACTACGGAAATAGTCAAGATAATGAATGTGGTAGAATATAATGATTATGTGTGAGGTGCTTTTAGAGAAACACAATTTTTGAAGACAGAATATCAACTTCAGCTATAAGCGACTCAAAATACTCCTACATCAGCCGCCAGGTAAACTGCTTGAGCAGACTGTAGACTTGTGCCTGGAATCAATGTTGTACAATGAACACATCTGGGGATAGTAATTCATGCTATTAATTTACACAGTCAATGCTTTCCTCTATGTTTACGGGTTTGACTAATACTTATCAGGAAGTTGACCTATTCTTTCCTTTTTTATTATTTTCCCTTTCATATTTCATATTTTTCTTAATATTATTGAGAAATATATATATATATACATATAATATTTATAATATAATAATATTATATGTCATGTTCATGGCATATAGTGACATAGAGAAAAACAAAAACTGAAGTCCAATAAACACATATCAGCAACATCAATCATTGGAAGTGAAATAAATATACCATGCCAACATACCATACTAAAATAGATGTAAAAAAGTTAGTAAAATGATTTGCTGCATATTCAGTTCTGAAATGTTTCGGGAATTTACATATGTAATTTTATATTCCTTTGGTTTAATTATTCATACTAGACAACTTGATTTATAGTTTTCAGTGAAATAGTACAATTAATTGTTCAAATATTAAAAAATAATCAGGAGCTATTATTGTCAACATTTTAAAAGTAATTTTACAAACATTAACAAAATAGTTGCTTTACCCAAATATGTTTACACTTCACCATAGCAAGTAAGTTGAAGGATTACAAAACTAATAATACATTTATAGGTAAATAATTACAAATTAAAACAAACACCTGCAAGATCTCCTCTCTTGGGGCTGGGGATATAGCTTAGTGGAATAAGTGCCTGCCTAGCAGGCGCAGGGTCCTGAGTTCGATCCCCAGTACCGCCAAAAAAAAAAAAAAAAACAGATGTCCTCTCTTTGCTGCTACATTTAAGAAGTTACATGTGATTTTCGATCATTTGGATTTGGATTGAATAATGGTTTATGTTCTGATATGTCCCCAAGGCTTCATGTGATCATAGGTGGGACTTTTTCAGAGATGGCTGGATCTAGAGCGTGTGATGCTGGAATTGACTTTTAGTACAATGCTAGGATCAAGGGTGCAATAAGATGTGAGTGCCACCCACAGTAACTAGCCAGATAAGACAAAAAGGCCAAAGATGCTTTGAGAACCTTGTGCTTATTTTGCTACCTTCTGCCCACAAGGAACTATTTCTTCTCTGTAATGATGGTTTGCCAAGCCGCCCTGCCTTGGAGCCAGCTAACTATGCCCTGAAACTGCTGCACACTGTGAGCCAAGTAAGCCTCCCCTCCCTTAACTGTGGGTGTTGAGTATTTCCTTTCAGCAACAAGAAAAGTAACTAAGACAAAAGGATTTTTTTGTCTTACTAAACTTTTTAAGAATATGAGTATTACAGGTTAAATTTGGAAAAATGAATTTATGCAAATCAATCATAAAAATGGAATATTAAATTCATTTATATTTTAAAATTCTGTATCTATTATTGAGAAAATGACTGTTAAGGATATGGAACAAAGATATAATAAAAGTAAAATTTTCATGACTAAAACTATAAATAAGAATAACCCTTTGAAAAGATAAATGCATGACAAGGATAGGTTCTTTTAAAGATAGGGAAGATATTTTATTGTACTTTTTCCATAGCTAGTATGAGGATTTCTTGTAACAGAAAATGAAGGAAAATTATTCCTATAATTTGAAGTTTTATTCTATTTAATTAGAGTTTCATAAAATTTTGCTAAAGAAGAAAAACACCATATTTAAAATTTCAATTTCAGTTCAAATATCTCACTTCATACTATGGGAAAATGAGTTTTTCTGTTAAATTGGTTTTTGTAATATGAACTCAGCTGTTATGATCAGAGGAGCTCAGGTCCTTGCTGTCACTGAGAATGGCTGAGGTTCTCTTCAGGCGAGCTCTGAACCTTACCTTTAGTATTGCTTCCTGGTTCTAGTGCAAATCCCTTGCCTGCTAGCACAGACTTTCTAGCTTCTACCACTGAACTGTGAAGTTCCCAGTGCAGATTCATGAAACAGGCCTGCATGAGACGTTGTCATGGGCTCTCGGTCTTCATTTGGACTAGTACAGTACATTGCTATGGGATCTGGAACCTCAGCTAGGATTCTTTGGGTCTCTAGTGCATGGACAGATCACTTACAATCTTCTGCATTTGACTTTCTGAGTGATAATTATAAAATAATCCTGTAAATTTTGTGTCCTGTTTTAAATCTCTTCCATTGCAAACTCTGAGTATAACTGAAATTATGGCAAGATTGCAGGATAAATGATTAATATACAAATGTCAGTTGTTTTCTATATAACAATGATAAGCAAGTAGAATATAAAATTAAGAGCATGCCATTTATATTAACGCACAAGGAAATTAACTTCTTAGGAACATATCTAAAAATATGTAAGATCTGTGCACAGAAAACCATGCAACTCTGATAAGTGAAACCAAAGCAAAACTGAGTAAGGGGACACCCACTGAATGTTCACTGATAGGAAGACCCAATATTAGCAAGATATCAGTTCTTCCCCGTTTGATCTATAGATTCAATAACCCCCCCAAAATCACAGAACATTGTTTTGTGATTGGTGACAAACTGGTTCTAAATTTTGTATAAGAAAGCTAATATACCATTGGGAAAGAAGAACTAAATTAAAACTCTAATGCTAATCTCACTTAAGGTTAGTATAATTTTATAGTAAACAAGATCATGTAGTATTTGTAGGAAAGATGAACAGATTTAAGGAATAGAACAGAAAACCCACAGACCTATATAGATAGGTAGATAGATAGATAGATAATATATATATATATATATAACCTATAATATATATTATATATAATATATATAATCTTTCACAAGTGTCCAAAGAGAATAAAGAGAATATAATAGAGACAAATAGTACTTTCCACAATAGTGTTGAGCAACCTAATTTCTAAGTGCAAAAAATAAAAACCTATATCCTTCATAAAAGATAAGTCAAAATGGATTGTGGACCTAACTGCAAAATTTTAAAAATATATAAACCTCTCAGAAGATGACATAGGAGAAAAGCTAACACAATGCATATAGTGATGGATTTTAGAGACAATTTACTTTTAGTACTTGATACATGAAAGAATAGACAAGCCAACATTCATCAAATTAAAACTGTGTTGTGAGTCAATATACAATGTTACAGTAAGGAGAAGACAAACCACAGACTGGAAAAAACATTTGCAAAGATATATCATGAATACTTAAAACACACAAAGAACTGTGACAATTTAACAGTAAGACATCAAATAAACAAATTTTTAAATGTGCCCATACCAATACTTTTGCTTTGCTATACTTCTGTAAGATTTTTTTAAAATGCTTACAATAATGGAAATAAAGAAAATCAACCCACCCGAAAATAAATAAATACTTTTACACCCACACTGGTAGAGAAGATATAAGGATAGAACATATGCACATGGAAAGATTTAAAACATTACTGGCTGTTATGGTTTGGAAAGAGCTCATGTAATAGCTTGGCTTTTGGTGATGCTGCTATGTCAAAGTGGCGGAAATTTTAGGAGGTTGCTTGAAATTTTCTTATATAATTAATGATACTGTTAACCACATGATCCAATAATCACAGGAACTTACTCCAAAGATATGGAAATTTATGTACACATGTAAGTGCATACACTTCTGTATGCAAATATTTATATATTTACACTGGGTTTGTTTATAATCCCCAGACTGCAGCCATCTGAAATGTCCTTCCTCTAGCTTATGAGTAGTCCTCCAAATTCTAGCCAGAGTAACTCCCTGTGTATTTAGCGACTGTTTAGCTCTCCAGTGGGCTTTCTGTCTATTGAGCCTTGTGCCAATCTGTAGCATAACACGGTTACCTGTCACTGAAGTGCCTGCTGAACCCAGCACAGTCCCTGATAGGTATGGCCTGGGAGTCGGGAATGCATAGCTTTTCTCAAGGATTACTGTCTTTTCCTCCTGCTCCTTAGTGTTTTCCTTAAAGCCAAGTAAAATCATTAATTTAGTAAAGGAGGGTTTGTGACTTCGGTAGTGCTGTAGTGGGCAAGTCATCTGTCCCTCTGTAACACCTAATTAAGTCATTTGCTGGCTAAACTGGACTTTCCAGGCTATTCCTTGAACTGTTGGTGCCCTTTCAATTGGAAGGCAAATGTTTCTTTTACATTTCTCTGGAACATTTATGAAACAAATAGTAAATGCTCAATTTTACAGTACACAAGTGTTCCAGATTCTGTATGTTTACCTATATTGTTTTTTTTTTGCAGTAATTACCTATTATCTTAATTTGTGTGAGATATACTTTATTTTGCTTTTGATTTGTATTTGTCTGATGATTAGTGATGCTTAGTATCTTTGCACAACCTATTAACCACTCATAGATTATGTTTGGTGAAATGTTCATTCAAGTCCTTTGTCTATTTGTGAATGAGGTTTTTGGTTTTTTTACACATGTTGTTAGTGAGTTCCACAAGTTTTATAAATATTCTAGATACAAGTTATTAACTCAGAGATTTTAACATGCTCTCTCATTCTTTATGTTACTTTTCAATCTTAAAATAGTGTCTTTTGATATAAAAATGTTTAAAATTTCACCTTCTCTACTTTTTTCTTTTAGTGTCTATGCTTTTGTTGTTACAGTCAAGAAATCACTGAAGCTTTTACCTTATATTTTCTTCTGAGTTTTTAATTGTAATTCTGCTTAGTTTTTTAATTGATTTTGTATTAATTTTGTATATAACATTATATAGGGGTTCTACTTTATTATATTGCATGTGCATTCATTTTTCTAAACTCCACTTTTAGAAAAGTGTCTTTCCCTTCCTTAAAGTGTCTAAACCCCTTTGTGAAAATGTCTTATCTATAAATGCAAGACTTTATTTCTGGGATGAATATTTTTTTCATTGGTATATATGCCTGTATGCCAATCCATTAATAAAATAGCAAGATGATAAGTTTTAATTCATGAATTATGTGTTCCCCAGTATGATTTTATCCATTTGGTCCCTTGAGAATCCATATGAACTTTAAGATACATGCTTGTTTCTATATCTACAAAAATAAAATCATTGTGATTTTCTTAGAATTGCACTTAATTAGTATATCATTATAGGTAATATTTGCATCTTAACATTATTAAAGTTCTCAAATCTATGAGCAAAGAATATTTTTAAAAACTAGGGTTAGTTGTACCTTTGAAAGTCAGCCTTTTGGTGTTTTGGAGACACAGACAAGAAGATTGGAAATTCAGTCCTAGCCTGGACAACTAGAGCCCATTGGAAATTAAAAAATAGAAGAATGTAGTCAGTGGGAAGGCCTTTAATTCAGTCCTTAGTAATTCAAAAGAAATGATTTGCCATTTACATAAGTACTGTTCAATTACTTTCCACAGTGGTGTCCAGTATGATTCTTCAAGTGTTTGATCTCCTTTGTTAAAAAGATTCTTAAACATTTTATTCTAATTAGTGGTAATATTCATAGACTCACTGTCTTAACATTTCAGTTCTTCATTGCTAGTATGTTCCAATGTAACAACTAATTTTTTTCTTTTCTGTCATTACTTCCAGTGAATTTGATGAATTGTTCTTTTGATTATGTTATTTTTTCTTATGGAAGCTTTAAAGTATGGATAATAAAATCATAGAATTTATAAACTGGTTCATTTTACTCTTCCTTGCTTATTTGGATATTTCTTAGTTCTTTTAATTGTTTACTTTTTTTCCTGGCCAGGGTTTTTAATACTGTAGTGAAAATAAACAATGCAACTAGATAACTTATTCACGTTTTTAATCTTATATAAATAATCGTTAATGTTTCAGTACTGAGTATAATATTCATTGGGATTTTTAATTGATAATTGTTATATGGTGGGATAATTTCCTCCGGTCCTAGTTTGTTCAGTATTTCCACCATTTAGCCGTATTGTATTGTGTTAAATGATTTCTGTACTGAACAGACCCTAGTTTCATACACTACCTTCACTTTTGTACTCAGTTGATATTTTGCTGTTAAATTAATTATTTACACAGCCGCACTGTGTATATTCTCCTATTTTTGTGTATATTCTATAACTATTTTCTTTATGGTACATAGGGATTACAGTTAACAGTAAAGTTAAAATACTCATTTCTTATTATACTATAAGCTCTAAACTCTGTTATACATAGCTCCATCATTATTATTTCCAATGAATGTCTTTGTTCATTTTCTCAAAACTATTTTAACAGTTTCCTAAATTATGTAGGCAACACAATGTTACAATGTAAAGTTAGACTGCAATCCTAGCACTCCAGAGGCTGAGGTAAGAGGACAGCCACAAGTTGGAGGCCAGCCTCAGCTACACAGAGTTCAAAGCCAGCCTGAACTATACAGTGAGACACTGTTTCAAAACAAAAAAAGTAGTGAGAAAGCAAAGTTACAATAACACTAGATTTAGCCAAATAATGTAATAATTTACATACATATATCATTTATGTATATATTTTAAATCATGTAGAACACAAAAAATGGAATTATAATTTATATTTATACTGATTGTGTGCTTGTAGAATTTTCCATTTGTTTGAATTTAATGAAATATTTATCAATCCATATGACTTCAAGTCACTATCCTTCCCTTTCATTTCACTCTTCAAGACTATTACTTCTCCCAGGGCTGTTCATGTGGTGAGACATGTTCCGTACTTTTGTGTACCTGGGAATATTTTTCTTTACCTCACTTCGCTGCATATAAGATCTACAACTTGGTGTGGGCCTCGCGGCTGCTCCCGTTGTGGGCCCCGCGGCTGCTCCCGCTGAGGGCCCCGCTGAGGGAGCCCCACGGACTGGACCCTTCCCCACCCATAGCACGGTGATGGGGCAGGGCCAGGTGGTGCACTGTGAGCATAGGTGCTCTTCCACCTCCGACCATGGCAGTTTGTATACACCCATGTATGCTATAGTATAGTCTGAGGCAGCTGTATCTCTTCCCAAGGCAAGAGTCCAGGGGTATAGATAAACCCAGGAATAATTATTATCACAGGGAAGAAGACTGATTGAGTGGTAGGGCAACAGAGATGAGGGAGGAGAAAAACTGATGATCAAATGGGCCATCATCTGTGTAACTGAGTAACAAATGTGAAGGTAACACTATGTAGGACAGCATCCAGAGCTAATTCCCTTCTATATTCTCTATAATTTTCTATTTCCTCAATCGTTTTTGTATTACCAGAAGTGAAAGTAACTTTATATTATACAGGATCCAGTGCTAATTCCCTACTATTTTCCCTATAATTTGGTATTTCCTTTAATGTTTATGTGATAACTAACGTGAAGATAACATTATGTAATACATCATCCAGTGCTAATTCCCTACTACATTCTGTATAATTTTGTATTTTTGGTATTGTTTATGGCTTATTCTGGTTCATATGTCTCCATTCTTTTGTCTTTAAAAAGAAAAAAAACCAGTTTATTGGCCATTTGTAAAAAAAAAAAATCTACAACTGGCAAGTTTGTTCATTTTCCTTAACACTTTCAATACATTTGTGCACTCCTCTCTCAGCTTTATGTATTTCTAATGAAAATCTGCTGAAGGTCATTGCAGTGGAGTGAACCATTTCCTTTTATTGTTTTCAATAATCATTATTTGATTATATTTCATTAAAAGGTGTCTCAGAGCACATCTGTTTAAGGTCATCCAACCTGAAGTTTATTGAGTTTTGAAAAGTTACACTTATGTCTTTGGTCATATGTTAAATACATTTTTAATAATTGACACTGATTTTAAATTGTACTTTTTGTAAGTCACAAAACTAAATTTTTATTTTATTATTATCTAAGAATTTAAGCTAGCTATTCACCCCGTCTTCACACAAGTGTCCACGTACACTCAGTTTGCCAAGAAAACCATGTATGAGTATTTCCCTTACATTCACAGCGTTCTTCTTTGAGAAACAAAATTCACTTACACTTCTGTGGAATATGAGACAGAAAGACTCAAAACAGTGCAAATAAACTTTTAGAAATGGAAAGTTGTGTGAATCACTGATAGGGTAGGCACATGTCCAGGTTTAAATAACATTTTACTTTCCCCTTCATTAGACACTGATTGTAAATATTGAATTGGTAATTGTTTGAATATGATATTTTGATTTAACATTGCCTAACACTTTCAGGTCAATGCTTCAAGGATTTATTTGCACTTTGGCTAATTCCAGCTAGTTAAGTATTATGTTTCAAGTCTGTTAGTTCAGTTAATAAAACAACCACACCAAAAATTGCCATTCTTCATCTTTTTTTCTTTATTTATGATTCTTTGATTATTTCTCTGTGTTATAAATGATTTGTAGGCCAGTTGTGGTGGCACACATCTAATTCCAGCACTTGGGAGGCTGAGGCAGGAGGATTGTTGTGAGTTTGAGACCAACCTGGGCTACAGAGTGAGCTCAAAGCCAGCCTGAATTGTGAGACCCTGTCTCAAAAATAATTTGTGTATATTTAATTCAGTGTCGGAGTGCCTGCCTGGCAAATGTGAGGTCCTGAGTTCGATTCATGGTACATTAAAAAGACAAAAAAGAAAAAAGACCAAAAGTAATCTATAGATCAATGACATATTTGAATGTTGTGAGAAAGAGAATCACAGTTTTGCTTAGAAAATATTTGTGAAAAATGATACTAGTGCTAGTTGCCATGTTTTATACTGCATTATTCACAAATGATAAATCACAGCCATGTGATCATCAATTATACTTAGTCAAGAATTATAACATATTTTGTACCATGCTGCACTTTTATGGTCCTCAGAACATAAAGCCACTTGATGTGCTCAGCATCTCCCAGTAACCTACATTTGCCAGATTTTATGCCCCCACAGGAGCTGACTTCAAGCAGATGGAAGGGGTCAGTTTTCTAAACAGCTACTGTATGATAGCATAGTTTCTAGTCCCTTAAAGTTGGACTTTTCTTCACGTAGTAGAAGCCAGAGAAGATAATTCTTCTGAATGATACTATTATGGAATAGAAATTGATTTCTTGTCGACAAATCTAGATTCATCATTATGATTTGAAGAAAGTAGAGGAAATGAAATGACCTAAAATTGTATTCTTACAGTTGTGCATCTTGTTCATTACCATAGATACTAGGATGATTACAGTTTAATACCCACCTTAAAATATGGCTAATAAGTATCTACTAAGGCAGGGAAGAAATATGTAGCAGAGTGAGTAGCACGTGAAATGCTCTAATAGATTATATTTGACTCTTTATGGTATAATCAGTGGTTTGGGTACTTAGAAAAAACAATGGCTAAAACCTGCCAAGAGAGAAGAGAAAAAGAATGAGTCAAGTTAGAGAAAATTTTGTAGAAAAGTTAACAATTATTTTATCTTTCAACATGATTATAAGCTATATTTGCACCCCCTTGTGCCTCCACGCGTATACATGCACACATACAAAGAATTTCAGTGGAAAGTGGATTAGAAGAATGCCTTCAATTATATACTGAGTAATAAAAATGAAGCCCTCTATTTTTCTGTTATTTTTGAAACTAGCATTATGAAATCACAGAATATTATTTTCTTTAGTTTATAGCTTCATTTAAAAATAAGAAAACTAAATGCACTGATTAATTGAACTGGAAATGCTTAAAATTGAGACAAGCTATTATAGTCAATACTTAAAGTTACATACCTACTTACCTATAACATAGTACCTTCAGTATAAACAGAGATATGGAGAATTATTTGGCAGAAAAAATTCATTTAAAACAAAACATGAAGCAGTGTAAAGTAATTGAAATAATATTTTGCTTTCAGTTGTTTTCATTTTGTTTACTTTTCTCATAAATAAGTTTTTCAAACAGCAGTGTAGCTGTAACCTTAATAGAGATTATATGTATTCAAATACTGAAAATGAATAAAGGAATTAATTAGTAGAAGATTTTCTAGATTAACAGAATATATTGTGGGGGAAATATGGAAATTTTCCAAGATATGTAAGAGCTTAAAATTTGTAGAGAATTAGAAATTAGGCTTTTAATCAAGATGTGCTGCTTTCATGGGAAGAAGGCTTATTTACCTCAAAGTTTATGTAAGTGTCAGTCCATAATCAGCTGGCTCCAAGACAAGGCAGCATATGGAAGAGGAGCAAGAGTTCATGTTGGTCAGAAGCCAACAAATTCAGGAAGCGCAAAAATAGAGGAGGAAGAAAGCAAGCCTCTTTCCTCCCTTATATTCTACGCAGGCTACCCACCCTAGGGCAGGTGTAGCCCACACACCTATAATCCCAACATTGAACTATTAATAAACTACAAACTCTAGAAGCCTGAACCATGGCTCCATGAGATTTGGGGAAACATCTAAACACAAACCTTAACACCAACCCAAATAAAATATTCAATAAAAACATGGGTAGGTGAAACGAATAAAATACTCTTCACAGAAGAATTACAGATGATAAATAAGTACATGAAGAAATGCTCAGTATCAATTAGAGAAATACAAATTAAAATAACTTTGATGTTCTACTTTGCCCCACAGAGAAAGGTCATCAGCAAAAAAATGCTCATAAGGCTTCAAGGAAAAAAGATTTCTATATTGCTTTTGGTAATGTAAACCTACAGCATGAACACTGTGGAAATCATTATGGGTATTCCTCAAAAACTTTAAATTAGAAATTCTATCTGACCTAGTTACTTTTTTTCTAAATACTTTCCTGAAAAAGTCAAAGACATCATATTACAGTTGATATGCACATATCTGTGTTTATAGGAGCATATTTCATAATAACTAAATATTAGGAGCAGCCTATATATTCATGAACAAAAGAATAAAGAAAACGTGGTTTCCATCTTCACTGGGACCAATTTGAAGGCATATATAGTGGTCCTTCCCATTGGCATCGACACCACCCCACGGACCCAGGTCGACCACACCAAATGACCCAGAACAGGACCTCTCCCTTGCTGCTGCCATGACTGAGGTGAACCTTGTGAGAAGACCCAGAGACCAGAGGCAATGCCAGTGGCACAGTAGGGTCCTAACTAGGACAGGCAGGACCAGTGGCATGAAAAGTACAAAGCAACAATCGCAATACAATTCAGTAGGTGCTAAGTTAGGGGAACCAGCATGTGCTTCATGACAAAGACACACTGAATAGAAGAAGAGAGGTGAGGCCACCCCCGTTCTCTTTCTCTTATTGTTCTTGTTTGTTTTGTTTTCCTTTTTTCTTTCTTTTTCTTTTCCTTTGTTTCTCTTTTCTAAGTGGTCACAGAAAGCAAACTCCATCCCTAAGACCGAGAGACAAAGTTCAGACAATCCCTTGCTTACTCCTTCATTCTTTCACTATTGCCCTTTCCTCCAGTCTCCCGAAGCATGCATGATCATCCATTCCTCTGGCCTTATCTCTACTTTCTATTTAGTTATCTTTGTTTTATCTGTTATCCTTCTTAAATCTATCACCGTAGGGTAAAATCACACTGCCAAGGGGAACTTCTTTGCATAGAAGCTCCTAATTTGCAATCAGTTTTGTTATATAATTATAGATTTTGCTTCTATGGTTTAAGGTACAAAATTAATACTTACCATGATTTCTCAGTTTCTAAACATGCTTGATGTTATTGTTATTGCTAATTATATTACTTTGGCTAGGATCAGTAGTAACTATACTACTGTAACTATAATGAGGTATAATTAGTTGTTCTTCCTCTGTAAGAATATGGGGAAGCTCTGGGGTAATAATCTTACCACAGTCCAGCACCGAAAGACTGTGGATGAACCAAACAGATACCAACATCTCACTCTTAGTTACCAGGGAAGGTAGGATCTTAGAACAGACAAAACTCAGGAATCTCCTATACACAGAAGTCATCCCTGTGAAACAGATATTCCCTAGAGAGGATTGGTAGGAGTGATACACTTACCTACTACAGAAACTTACAAGGATCAACATAGAAAAAATTTTCAAATAAAAGTTGAAGAGAGGCAGACGCAAGATGCAATCTCAGACCTCCACCTCACTTAGAGCAACTCCAGGAGACAGCAAAATAGAGGAAAATGGAAGGCACACTTGAAATTTCTGAAATTGTAGCAACTGATATAAAGAGAAACATCCATGAAGCTATACAGGTAATCAGTTCAGAAATAATCTCTCAGGTATATAAAAAGAAATGTCAATGTTTATAAAGGAAGTGATCATCAAATTTAGAAGAGAGATAGATAAAAACTGGATCATGATAGGTAGATAATGAAAATGGCGAATACAGGAAAGAAATAGAATACATGAAATGTATTCAAACAGACATCTAAACATTGAAAATTTCATTGAAAGATGAAAAAAATCACTTAAATAAAACTGAACATAGATTTTCAAACCTTGAAGACAGGATCATGGCTAGCAAATATGAAAGGAAAGTTATCTTAAAATGAAAACGGGATCAAGAAATAACAATTCAACAGCTGAAAGATGATAAAAAGATAAGGCTAACAGGTGTCAATGAAAAAGCAGTTGTCCACCCAAATGATAGAAAAACACTATTTATAGAAATAATAGCAAAAAAAATTTTCCCAAACATGAGAAAAGAATCTAACATATAATTAAGTGAGGTATACAGAAATCTAATTAGCCATAACCAAAATAAATCTACACCAGACACACAGTGATCAAGATCCCAGAAACTCAATAAAAGATCAGAATATTAAAAGCTGTTATACAAAAAAAAAAAAAAGAATAGAGCAACTATAAAGGAAAGTCTGTCAGAATTAAGAGATTTCCCAACATAAAATATCGAGTCAAGAAGAGACTGAAGAATTTCAGACCCTGAAATAAAACAACTTGGAATCCAGATGGATGTACCCTGAAAAACTATCCTTCAAATTTAATGGATGAATAAAATATTTCCATGGTAAAGAACAACTGAAGAAACTCACGAGCAGCAAACCAATCCTACAAAGATCACTAAAGGTATTCTAGAAAGAGACAAAAAAGGGGCTGGGGATATAGCTCAGTGGAATAAGTGCTTGCCTAGCAAGCGCAGGGTCCTGAGTTCGATCCCCAGTACCACAAAAAAAAAAAAAAAATCACAACTTCAGGAACAACAGCAGAAAAGAACCACCAAGCAGAGCAAGCAATTAAACAGAGGGGAAAAGGAAGACCTAATGGTAGGTAAATAACAGGACAAAGATAAGGCAATTTATATCAGTTACAAACACCAACGTAAATGCCCTCAATGCACTAATCAAAAGAACCACACTGGCAGAGTGGATCAAGAAATAAAACCCAACTCTAAAGAAACACATTTAACTCAAAAGTAAATTCATAGACTGAAAATTAAAGGATGGAAAACAATGTTCCATGCAAGAGGAACCCAGCAAATAGCGCGTGTAGCTATCCTATTGCAGACAATGTGAACTTCAAACAAAGAACAATCGAAAGTGATAAAGAAGACTACTACATACTTATGAGGGGAAAACTTCAAGAGGAAGAGATAACAATTGTAAACATCTATGTACCAAATAGAGGGGCACCCGCCTATATAAGACAAATATTAACAGGTATGAAAAATGAAATATGCAGCAACACAATCATAAGAGGGAACTTTAATACACCATTGTTACAAAGAGATCAACTAGACAAAAAATCATCAAAGAAATAACATAGCTTAACCAAATTTGTGAAGAAATGTACTTAGTAGACCTATATAGAGTGTTTCATCAAACAGCATCAGAATATACAGTGGGAGATTTCTCAAAAAACTAGGATTAGAGGCCCCATTCTCTCTAGCTATTCTCCTAAGTATTTTCTGAGAAGAATTAAAAACATTATATCATGGCAGTATATGTGCAACCTTGTTTATAGCAGCACAATTTATATTAGCTAAATCTTGGAAACAACCCAAATGCCCATCAACTGAGAAATGGATGAAAAGATGTGGTTTTTTTATACAATGGAGTACTACTCAGCTATAAAAAAGTTAAACTAGAGGCTTTTGTAGGTAAATGGATGCAACTAGAGACCATTTTCATAAGTGAAATAAATAAAACTTGTGTGTATAAATATCATAGTGTCTACCTAGTATAATATATTAAAAGAGTAGGGCTGGGGATATAGCTCAGTGACATAAGTGCCTGCCTGGCAAGTGCAAGGTCCTGAGTTCAATCCCCAGTACCGAAAAAAAAAAAAGAAAGAAAGAAAGAAAGAAAGAAAGAAAGAAAGAATAAACAGAACCCAAAATCTACAATAGATACTGTGAGGGAGAACGAAACCACTTAAAAGGAAAGAACAACTGGGATGGGGGAAAGGAGAAAAAAAGGAAGGGAAAACAAACAAACAAACAAACACGCATATATATATATGTATGTATACACACACACACACACACAAGCTTGCTAAGATAATTATACTACTAATTTCTTTTAGTTTATTGAAAGGAACAGTTTGTGCTTATATTGTCTGATCAATTTTGCATGCCTATATCTTCTACTCTGAGTGACTACTTTGAAGACAACACAGTACAATATATTAACCATTTTTAATTTCCTACTATCTTGTTTTGAATTTCTGTATCATTGATTTATTTTTCCCTCTCTTTAAAATTGAAAAAAAGAAATAAAATGTGGTATTTCCACACAACAGATTACTGCTATGACATAAAGGAAGAGAAACTTGAGTCATTTATAGGAAAATGAATTTATCTTGAGACCCTTATAGTAAGTGAAATGAATAGACACAGTAGCTTAAATATTGCCTACTTTGTCTTATAGAAGAAACCTAAAATATAAAGGTCCAAACAAAAGACAGCTAATAGGTAGTAGGGAGATAGCTGCTTCTCCAATAGGGATGGGACCAAAAGTCAAGGAGAGGACGTGGGAGAGAGAGAAGGAGGGTAAAGAAGGATTGAAGGTGTGTTGTGTGCAGGCAACGCTGGCATCCCCCACAGGCGGCAAACTCTGTGCGGTTCCCAAGTGCTGATACAAGGCACTCCCAACTTCCTGTCATAAAGTATTCATCCACACTGTTTGTAATGTATCTGTGTCAACTAGGAGTGGTTTAAATGCATAAAATGTGAAGATGGAGAAACAAGGTGTGGGAAATGGAAGAATTTATACTACGTTTTAAGAAATAATATTTTAGGTACATTTATATACCTCTATGAAAATCTTTATTATAGCTCCATTTAATATTCTACTTGAATGTAGGATTGGGGACAAGTTAGCTATTTTATATGAAAGATAATGACAGAAAATATGGTTATAGAAATGTTTTTTATTATTTTGTGGTTCTAGTGATTGAACCCAGGGCCTTAGCACTGAGCTATATCTCCAGCTCTTTTCAAAATTTTTCCTCCTTTCTTTCTTTTTCCTCTCTTCTCTTTCTTTCTTTCTTTCTCTCTCTCTCTCTCTCTCTCTCTCTCTCTCTCTCTCTCTCTCTCTCTCTCTCTCTCTCTCTCTCAGTCTCACTCTCACTATGTAGCCAACGCTGGCTTTGAACTTGTGGTAATGTTTCTGTCTCAGCTTCCCAAAAGCCATAATTACAGGAAAGTGTCACTATACTGCTTGGCATCACTATTAACATTTTAAAATGGAAACTAAGATACTAAATGTGAAGGCACGTACTTGGCACTATAAAATGTTTGATAGCATCCTTGGTTTCTGTGCAATAGATGCCAGTTGTTTAGGTCTTAAGTTGTAGCTACCAGAAAATGTATCCATGTACCATAAAATACTAAATATTTCTTAACTGAGAATCACCCCTGTACACCTTATCTGAAGCTCAGTGTCTTCAGCAATATTATAAGGACCTTTCATGAAAGCATGTGGTTAGGAATTTTACATGAAAACACATTTTCTTGGCTTTCAATAAAAGATATTTATGGTACCAGTATTTTTATAGTATATGCTAATATGTACATGTTTTCTTTTGAAATAAATATCTATAAATTATATGAATATATATCTATGTACATATATTCCAAGTAATTTCTGAATAAATTATTTATAAATTATGGATATACTTTTTCTTTACCAGTTTTAAAAAGAAACTATGGATAAAGAGAATAATGATTATGCTAGGCTTTCCTAGAAATGAAAAAATGGGAAAACTGAATTAAGTCAAGTAAGTTTTGAGATAATAGATAAACTTAAATCCTAGAGAGCAAATCAAATGTTCGCCATGACATTTGTCTCCTCTGGATGGGCCAGTAGTGAGATAGTGGTAAATGAGTGCCATGAAGTACTGAGTGTGGAGGTCACTTCATATAATCACAACTGAATAAAAATGTTACAATGCAACTGGTAGAAAAGAAAAAGCAAACGTAGTGAGATTCTTTCTGCATCTCAGTTTAAGCATATTTAATTAAACAAAAAACACCTTAAATGGAGACTTATTAAAGTCTTTTGATATCTGTTCTCATTTATTATGGGAAAGGATAGCTGTAGGTATCATGGCTGTAAAGGACATTGTTTCATAATACTGCAGTCCAAATTAATATAATTGGCCTTGATTATATTTAGAGGAAAGCCAAAATTCGATTTTATAAATTTCACATTTTATATATATAATGTGGATTTCATTAATTGCAAAGTAGTATGAAGTGGAAATTTTTCTAGGATGCTGGTAATAGCTTCTGAAATCTAGATATGCTCAATTTATAAAAGTTCAGGTATACTCAGAATAGTGAATAATTTGGAGTAGAAGTCTTATAGATAAAGGTTCATTTCTAGTTACTTATTTACTTACTTACGCTTGCCAGGCAGGTGCTGTGCCACTGAGTTATATCCCCAGATGTTCTAGATATTTTAAAGTAAGGAGACTATTTTAAATGGAGCTCATATTGTAATGTCAAGAATATATCCAGCAAAGTTTCCTGGTACAAAAAAAGAGAATATATCCAGAAAGGGCCTTGTCAATTAACATGCAAAGTCCAATACACATTATGTTAGTCAGTACTTTGTCACCCTGACAGTATGAGTAAGCACATTTAAAGATGGTATTACAGAAAAACTATGGGAAAATGTCCAGAGTCTCCTAAGCGTAACACAGAATTTTATTTTTTCATGTCTCATGTTGGCATAAGTTATAATTATGTACAGAAAATCTAGAACAAACAGCACAGTTTAAAGATAACAAGTTTAATACGTCTAAGCCAAAATAACTGTGAATATTTTTATTTAAACTTTTGGGCTGTTTTTGCCTCTATTTTAGGACTTTAATAGAAAATAACATTGTTTTTCTCTTTTGGCAAGTTTTAGAATTTGTACTCATGTGCTATCGTATATGTATTTGTATGGATTAAGTTTTTATTCATTTTTATTATATATTTAATAGTTGATATATTTAAAATATCAATTATAATTCATAACATATATATTTCAGAAGCTACATAGCGATCCATGAATTAGTTGTGGAACAAACTGATTTGTTACAATTACCCTTTATATCCACATTTATTTTCTCATATACACTTTTACCACATATATATATTTATAGTTATGCCTTTCTCAATATTTTCTTATGTAAAATTTTTCATTTTGAAATACTGTTTGATATACAGTGCTAAACTAAAACACATGCCAGGGATATAGCTCAGTGGCACAAGTGTCTGCCTGGCAAGCACAAGGTGCTGAGTTCGATTTATGGTACCAAAAAAAAATTAAGATGAAAACTGAAACACATCGTAATTTCATAATATAGTAAATCTGATTTTGGTGGCAGAATTATTAGAAGTTTCTGTGCTCCTAAATTTACAAATTAATGAACGTTTCTGAATTTATTCTACCTTTGAAGGTTTTCTAGAACTTTCTATGTCCAGACTTTTGCATGGCTAAAGCAGTCCAGTTGCCTCAGGTGGTCAATCGGATGGAGTAGTTTATCTCAGTGGTGGCGCTTCTCCATCAGGGAAGCATGAATCACACTGTTGGCATTTAGGGTGCATCAGAATTTCTGAAGGCTTCTCTCCCTCAGAGTCATTTTGTGTGCTGGGAGTAGTCAGTTATGTCCAGGGTCTCCAGAAATTAAGTCAGAATGAGCTCAGGGCATTTGGTACAATCCTACATGTGCTAGCTGATGAAAGTAATTCCGGGACATACTTGGTAAATGCGTTTGCAAACATGAAGATGAGAAGCTGCTACTGACTCCTATGTTCATAGAGTCATGGAGAGCAGGAAGGCTTCCTATTTACCGAAGTAAATAAAAACTGTTCTGCAAAATAAGAAATCCGGGTATACATTTTCTTATGACTATAGGTCTCTGGAATTAACACTATCCCATAGACAGTGGGACTCCTACATATTTTTTAAGACTTTAATTTTATTTATCCATCTATTTATCATGTTTTGAAGTTGCTGTGATATTTTATTTTTATCTTTCCAACTTTTATTTATTTATTTATTTTTGTCTTTTTGAGACAGGGTCTTTCTATGCAGTTCAGGCTGGTTGGCTTTGAGCTCACTTTGAAGTCCAGGCTGCTCTCAAACTCACAGTGATCCTCCTGCCTCAGACTCCTGAGTGCTGGGATTACAGGTGTGCGCCACCACACCTGGCACAAATTTTGTTCTCTTTATACTGCAAAAGGAAAACTGAGAATATTATGTACTGAATATACACACCTCCGTATATTACTGCGTATTTGTGTTATTTTACATACCTTGTCCAGTAACATTACTTTTTCCAGAAGATGAACAGAATGATACATTTTTTAAATTCATCAGATAACACTATATTGATTGCTCTGCATAAATTTTTTCTGTTGTTATCATAAAATTTAAGTTCTTTTGTACTCTAAGAGAACTTTTCTTGCTGTGCTGTGTTAGGTCTTTTCAACTCCTTGTTTTCTTATTTTCTATATTGGAATTGAATATTTTGGAATAATACACTAAAGGAGCATTAGACTGGCATAAGGGCCATACATGCCATGTCACTTTATTGTCTGTCCAATGGGAGTGTGTACAATCAAATTCTTTTAAACAGCACGTTCCAACTACCAAGATTGGAAGGTTTATTTTAAAACTATTTTTGTCTCAGTGAGATATCTGTTATTCTTTATTTCTTTTTTGATGTTTGTCTTAGTTTTTTTTTATCTGAGAGAAAATGCTCAATACCCAAATTTAAAGGAGGAAAGATCTATTTTGACTCAAGTTATGTATAGATATTTCAGTCCATAGTCAGCTGAATCGAAGGCAGGGTGACATGGCAGGGAGGCGTTGCAGAGGAGAAACAGTCCAGGGCAAACCAAGGGATGCAGAGGCATCAAGGAAGTGAAGTAACAGCAACATATGCAGCAGCAAGCTGAAGGGAGAATCCCCTCCATTGTATCCTGTCCATGCTACCTGCATTGCGGGGTGTCACCTACCTGCATTGCGGGGTGCCACCTACCTGCATTGTGGGGTGCCATCTACCTGCATTGCGGGGTGTCACCTTCCTATACTGTGGGGGTGCCACCTACCTGCATTGTGGGGGTGCCATCTACCTGCATTGCGGGGTGTCACCTTCCTATACTGTGGGGGTGCCACCTACCTGCATTGTGGGGGTGCCATCTACCTGCATTGTGGGGTGTCACCTTCCTATACTGTGGGGGTACCACCTACCTGCATTGTGGGGGTGCCACCTACCTGCATTGTGGGGTGCCACCTACCTGCATTGTGGGGTGTCACCTACCTATACTGTGGGGGTACCACCTACCTGCATTGTGGGGGTGCCACCTACCTGCATTGTGGGGGTGCCATCTACCTGCATTGTGGGGTGTCACCTTCCTATACTGTGGGGGTACCACCTACCTGCATTGTGGGGGTGCCATCTACCTGCATTGTGGGGTGCCACCTACCTGC
>PVLD010027184.1:0-21111 GCA_004027595.1 Dinomys branickii
ACTTTCCCACGTCTCGCCCCGGCAGCCTGGTCCGCCCTACCACATCTCCCCCGGCATCTCAGAGAAATACGCCCAGTTTAAACTTCCCAGCCGAGGTTCCGGCATTCACGCTCACCAAGTCTGTCTCGAGCTGGTGGTGTTTATTAAGGAGGTTCGCTCCCTTGCTGCTCACCCGGTCGCCATCTTCCCCGGATCCTCGTGATTATATTTTATAATTATATTTGTTTTCCATTTTGGGTTCATTTGATTCTTTTTCAAAGGTGCTGTATCACTTTGCATAGTTTCTTATTCCAGGCATATACTTTGATGTTTACCATTTGTTTCTTCAAACACAATAATCACATCTTTAAAAAAAACAAATCAGAAGTGGATAATACCAATATTGGAAATCGGTGTGAATCTGTTCCTGCGCTATGTGATTTCTGCTGGTTCTTGTTTCTGCTTCGCCTGATTATCCCTACTTGTTGCTCAGTGCTCTTGAGGAACTATAGAGTGACCTCGGGGACTGAGAAAGGGTGAAACTCCTTTTGAGATTCACCATCAACTGAGATGTTTCAGAACACGTTCAGGGTTTGAGAACCTCTGCTGTACAATCTAGAGTTTATGGAATGATGTACACATTTGTACAAGGGTTTTCTCTTGGCCCCGGGCCCCAGGAATAGCTTCCCTTTCTTTTCTTCTTTCCTCTGCCATTTGGTCATCACCGAAAGAGCCTTTTCGTGAAGTTTCCTGCAGTTCTGCATGGAAGGGCAGGAGGAGATGTATTTGCTCCTAATGAGAATACAGCCCCTTCCAGCCTCTGCTCAATGTGGGAAGGGTCTGCTAAGGTCTTTTCCTTCAGTCAACTTGATTTCTCTCTGTCTTTGGCTGGCCACCTGCCTGTGGGCACAGCATTACTGGAAAATGCTGTCGGATCAGAAATGGTTTTGTAGATTTCATTTTTGCCTTATCTATCTCACTGCAAAGTTTCACTTAAAAATTAGCCTTGGAATTTAACCTTGCCATTTCAGCTCTTCCTTTTATTTTACTTTTTATTTTAAGGATCAAACCCAGAGTCTTGCACATGCCAGGCAAGTACTCCACTCCTGAGTTGCACCCATGGTCCTAGGTTTTAAAGGTGCTTTTGTTTTTACAATTTTATCTGTTTTTTTTCTTTGACCTCAACTGGAAGATTGATCTGAATAACCTAGCCCCACCCCCTTTTTTGCCAGATGCAGAAAGTCCATGGTGGTCTTTCAAAATGAAAATCTGTACGTTTCTCCTCTCCTGTTACAGTCTTCTCAAAAGGGCTTGTTTGTTAACACTTCTGGCTGCCTCCCAGGCTCTGCTTTGAGAAACTTCCAAGGAAAAGTCCATGCTTCTCAGTATGGGCCATGAGGCTTCTGCCCACCTCTCTGGTCCTGTCAAATTCCACTGCCCTCTTTCACCCCCACATTGTGCACCAACAATATAAATAAGCTGAGCTCTGCTGGAACAGGGCACCACTGTGACTTTGCACATACAACCTCCACTCAATAGTGTCCTTTTCTCTTTGTTCATAAGGCAAATGGTTATTCATCTCTCAAAAGCCAATATAGAGGCTATTTCTTTCAGGAAATTGTCTGGGACAATCATCTTCCCACACCTTACAATCAATCCTTCCTTTGATGGCATACTTTGTATATGATTCTGACCATGGGGCAGATCACCATCATATTGTAATTTCCTCTCGTACAGATTTCAAGCTCCTTGAGGGAAATGATTGTGATTAGTTTATGTTTTATCAAATGCCCAGTTGGGTGCCTGGCATATATTTGATACTCGGTGCATATTTGTTTATTAGTTAGATGACTGACATATACAATCTGGCAATCCAGATACCAACCCCAACAGGAATAGTGCTTGACTGCTAACCTGAACTACCCAGAATCAAGCCAAGCTTTCCAAATTCCATGTCTATTCTGTGGCCTGTGTAGGACCCTGACTAGCTAGTGATGCCACCCCACAAAACTGTAAACTATTAGCATTATTGTGTGAATTTTAGCGATATTTTCTATGACTCAAATAGGGACTGCATAGAGGACAAGAGACTCTGTAGGAGAGGTCACAGCGCTACTCTGCCTTCTACCCCTGTCACACCCAGTCAGTTGAATGGAAACCCATGAGCATCAGACATTACACAAGTTTGTGTAACTTTGTGAGTAAAATACAGCATTTACCACTAATAATATTTCAACCTACCTACACAGGTATTCTCTCATTTAATTACTAAACTTAGGCTTGCTGTATCATTTTGTAAAACAATTTAATAAGTTCAGATACTGTATACAAATTACAGAAGTTTTATTAGTTATACAGATTAACATAAATATATGCTCTGTATTTTATATGCAGCCCAAGACAATTCCTCTTCACTCAGAGGGACCTAGGCAAGCTAGAAAGTTGGACACCCGAGAGTTGATAGCAATTTCTTTTCCCTGTAGATACCAGTGGTGAGTTCAGGCCACATTCATGTCTGACCAGCTGGCTATAAATTTGGGAGTCAGTGTTGATAATTTGCTAGAAGGACTCAGAGAACTCAGAAAATGCTGTGTACCAACTATATTTTTATCATGCCAAAAAAGGATACAAATTAGAATCAACCCCCCAGAGAGAAGCACAGGTAAGATTGGGGAAGGTCCTAAGCATGAAGCATGCATGTCCTCCCCTTCTGGGGTGAGGATATAGCCCTTCTCCGCACTCCAGGGTGACAGCGTGCAGAGCATCACCACCAGGAAAGTTGACCAAGGCTTCAGTGGCCAGAGGTCTTAGCGGCTCTCATTATGTGGGTGTGATTCATCAAATCATGACTCAGCTTAACACTTCCAGCTCCGTTCTACCCCAGGAAGCTGGGTTATCACATAGCCCAGAGCACCAAGCCTCCAGTCACATGGTGGTCTTCCACATGGCCAGCCAGAATCCGAAATCATCTCAGTATCAAAGCTATGTAGGAGCCCACTGGAGTCACCTCATTTAGCGCAAACCACTATTGGGGGGGCTATCAGGAATAATAAAGTCATTCCCACCTCTTGGGAAATTTTAAGAATTTAAAGGCTACCTGCCAGGTTTAGGACAACGTTGAGCCCAGTTCTTTATTACCTAGGAAATGCCTTCAGCCTTAGTTTGGATATAGTTGGTGCCTAGGAATATAATACGGTGGGGAGGGCCCACAGCAGGAAATGCAAACCGAGAGGCAGGTGAGTTCCATGGGACAGCTGGTGTTCAGTACTAGCTGCTCTTACAGTATAGTCAGGAGTTACACAGGGCTGAACACATAGTAAGAGCTTAATGAATATTTGTTGAATGAATGACGTGAGGCCAGTATGAATTGGACATTGATGGGTGGGTAAGCTTGGCTAGAGGAAGGAGAGATGAGCAGAACAGGCGGACATTCCCAGGGCAAACTTGCCAAAGGCACAATGCAGGGATGCATGTGGCAAGTTTAAGAGAGTATCTGCAGATTCATTTAGGGCTGGAAAGGGAACTAGCATGACTATAAACACGTCACAGGTTCTTGTATAGTGATATTAGTGTATTGGTTTAGTTACAGCAGTAGAAATTGAAGAAGATTTAGTTCTAAATCATGTAGATAGCTAAGCTGGTAGGTGGCCCAGGGAAGGCCTTGACTTTGTCACTCCACAAAGTCATCCTGCAATTCTCACTCCTTTCATTTCACTGCACTGAGTTTCCCTGGGGTACTGTCTGCAAGGATGAACCTGGTTCCCCTCTACCGCTTCCCTGTTCCGGTCATGGGAGGCAGAGGGAGGAGGTGGAGGGCAGGCAGGTAGTTTTCTTTGCTGGAGATGATCCATCTGTGGCTCACATCACATTTCCTCTCATCCCATTGGCCTGAAAGCACTACCCAGGAAGCTGGGAAGTGCAGGCTCTAGTTGAGAAGACTTGTTTCCAGGTAGAACTGAAATAGGGTTGGGTTGAACAAGTAAGAGAATGGATTTGGGGAGAAATCAGTAGACCATGTCATCCCAGCCTAAAGTGTTTGGACTTCAAATCACAGGATGTTGAGACATGGTAGGAGTCTTGAAAGGGAATGATCAAGCTCAATTCTTTTTTTAAAAAATATTTTATTTTATTTTAAGAATAAAGGAAGAAAACATATTAATAAACAGACCTCCATTTACAAAATAGCATAAGAACAATACAAACAATACAGAGTCACAGACAAAGTGGTAGGAAATCAAC
Organism: Dinomys branickii; assembly: GCA_004027595.1. Lineage (NCBI taxonomy): Eukaryota > Metazoa > Chordata > Mammalia > Rodentia > Dinomyidae > Dinomys > Dinomys branickii. Next base: position 4,219 of record PVLD010027184.1, read on the forward strand.
AATGGTTGTTGTATTACTATTGATATCTTCAAAGTGGTTTCTCAGGAAAGATCAAGCTCAATACTAAATGCCTTCTGGTGCCTCTTGTGTGGTTTCTGAGATGGATGGTACACATTGATTTTGTTTTTTTTTTTTTTGAGGTAGAGTCCAGGCTGGCCTCAAACTTGCAGCAATCTTCCTGTCTCAGCCTCCTGAGTGCTGGAATTACAGGCATGTACCACCATGCCCTGCAGTACACATTGATTTGTGATGGGAGTGAGTGAGCACAGAGGAGGACCAGCCTTACCACAGGAGGAGGTGGCCACTGTCCCCAAATTTTCACGTATTTCTCCTCTCATCATAGAAATTCAGCCTTCAAAGCCCTTCTCTGGGGCAGGGCATTGAGAGTCCTCCTCTTTCAACCCCTTCTGAAAGGGACCCTAGCAGGGAAGCACACAAATTTCCCACTGTTGATGGCGTCTTCAGGATGGAGGAGCCTTCCTGGGAGGAAGCCCTGAGCCTATGTCACCCTCTGAGGAGGAATGTCTTTCTTGATTGCTGAATTGGGAAGAAGAGCAGGGTGGGAGCTCTTCAGTTCCCCCAGAGCTCTGCCTGCCTTGGGTAGAGATAGTGTTTCATTTGTTCTTAGTTATGAGGAAAACCCACGGGCTTGCTCTCCAAGGAGGATTCTGCCGTTTTCCAGCTGTGCTTGTCAACCAGAGCAAAGCCAAGCCCTCAAATAGAGCTTTCTATTGTGATCTTCTTCCACACAGTCCTGTGTCTGCCTCTGAACTGTGACAGAATCCCAGTGGGGACCAGGGAGGCTATTTATTAGCCTGTCAGAAGCTGACAGTATGCTCAGAGATTGCTCCTGGAGGGGCTTAGACGGGGTCCTGCCCACCCTTCTAGTCAACAAGAAGCAGAATCTGCCACAGTGGAAGGATGTGATCAGCTCATTAGCAAACACTTGAAAAACTCATCAAGTCCATAAAACAAGGCTCTGGTCCTCCCAATAAAACTGATGTAACAGAGGTGGAAGGAAGGAAGGCAGGGAAGAAGGGAGGAAAGAAGGAGGGAGGAGGTGGAGGAAGGAAGGATAAAGCGAGAGAAGACAGCTCAGAGAGAGGGGACTGAGTGCATCTGGGAGGTTTATTGGAATAGCTGAGGATGTGGTACAGATTTTATACTTCTATTTAATGATTTCTCCTTGCTCTCAGCTTCTAGTTTTATGTTTCTTTTTCTCTCTTGTGAGCCCATACCTTTCCACAATGCACTGCTTAGTTGCATAAACTTTTAAGGACAAACGGATGAGTGTAATTCTTTGTTCAGCTTTGCAGTGTGCATGCTTCCCTAAGGACCTTGACAGGCCATGGGGTGTCCAGCTGTAGGGAGTACCTCATCGCTATGCTCAGTGATGACTCGCTCCTGGGTCAGGCGTCTGCTCCCCAGCCTTTCCCCCAGGATTGTAAGAGCAAGAAACAATCTGCTGGTGACCCACAGGCCAAGCCCAGCTGTTAGGTGGAGAGCCCTCATTTCCGATTCAGTGGGAGCCTCCCTGGGTTGTCATGCAGCTCAGAGGCTTTGAAGGAGGGATGAGAGGAAAACTGCAAGCCGGAGACCAAGAATGTGCAGGCAGGACTAACATCCCAAGGGGCCGGGTTTATGATACCCAAGCAGCTCAGAAGCCTTGGGATGACAGCTGTCAAGATTCAGAAATGATTTAGCTTTCCGCAGTGCCTAGGTCATTCTGAGTATAATTTAATAGACAAGAAGGCGATGCCTGATCCTGGCTGCACGTAGTAGAAAGCTCCTCTTAGATGTCTAACAAGCACTTCAAAATCTGAGCATTTAAAATAGAGCTCTTGACCTTAGCCGCTTTCACCAAACTTGCGCTCTCCTAAGGTCCCCCTTCTGCTGACTGAGACTGCCATTTATCACTTACACAGCCTCAGTTGTCATTCTCTGAAAGCCCCCTGCCCATGAACTATCTGTCATCACCCTGTGATCCTCATATGGTAATATCTCCCCAAATCTACCACTGCTCACTGTCTGTATGGCTTCTTCCTAGACTCACGGCCTCCATCCATCATCCGGATTATTGCAACGACCTCCCACATCATCTTCTGGCTCTGCTCTACTCTTGTGAAAGGGAAGACAAACATCTCTCCTAATGACAGGCTTATGTCCCATGCTTATCAGCCATCAGAGTGGCATCCAAACTTCTAATTCTGGCCTGCAATGCACTCAATGCAGTGGCCCTTGTTTTCCTGTCTGACAGTTTTTCTGCTCCTTGTCCCCCCACAGTCCTCCTGCCATCCTGCTCTTCTCCCTGCTTCTCAAATCTCAAAACTCATTTCCACCTCATGCACAGGGCTGCCTGTGTCTGGAAGCCTTTTCTCCAATCTTTGGATGGCCAACTCTTTCCTATCTGGAATTTTTCTTTTTTTTTTTTTTTGGCGGTACTGGGGATCGAACTCAGGACCCTGTGCTTGCTAAGCAGGCACTTATTCCACTGAGCTATATCCCCAGCCTCAACTCTTTTCTATCATTCTAGAGTCAGCAGCAGTATCACAAGAGAGTCCATACAAGCGTCACCAAAAGTGACCATCACACTTTGCAACTTTTGTCATCTTTTATCCTGTTCCACTTTTCTATCTTCCATTTCCCTTTGTTGGAAATTGTTATTTGTTTTTGTATTTACTCCATGCCTCGCCTCGCCAGCTGCCTTTCTTTTTGTAGCACTGGAGATTGAACCCATAGCTTCATGCCTGCTAGGCAACTGATCTACAACTGAACTACACCTCCAGCCTTTTTAAAAACTTTTATTTTGAGATGGGGTCTTTCTGGGTTTCCTAGGCTGGCCTCAAACTTACTATCCTTCCATTCTGAGTAGCTGGGAATACAGGTGTGTGTCACCATGCCTAAATCTATGCCTTCTTTTGCTAGAATGAATGACACAGATTTTGTTCATCATCTTTGCCATCCAGCAGCTAGTACAATGGGCCTGAATATAGAAGGTGTTCATTAAATAATTACTAGTGGCATGAAATATTGTCTAACAAGTGCTTATTGATGCACCTGACATCACACAAGGTATGCATCATTTGTACTTTTAGCCATTAGTCAAGAATTTGGGGATCCAAACTCGTATAAATGGTCTCTCTCATTAACAAATCACTGTATGGACCAGATGTTTGAATTTACCATGAGACAAGTGTCAATTAGGAGGCAAAATATACTTGGAGCAAACAGTTCCCTAAAATTATAACACAGCATCTCTAATTGTTGATGCCACCCCAGTGCTGACAAAATAAAAGTAAAGTGACATCACTAGGTGACATCACTCTTTATGGACTAAGCACAATCTCTTCTGATATTCTCCATGTGCTTGGTCCCACCTCCATGACTTTTCCAAACACGCCTTTGAATTTCTACTCACATGGCTTCCCTGGCCTCAAGCCTTGTGTCCCTAGTTTTGCTGCCTCGTGAACTTGTGTTCCTCCCTTGAGAGCAGCCTCAGATGTTACCTCCTTTGTAAAGAATCAAGGCAGGTGTAAGACAGTTAGATGCCTGGTGCTCCAAGTCGGTGGATGGTGGGGCCCAGATTTTGTCCCAGTCTAAGAGCAAAGCCAGTGTTGGTTAGCCACCATGACGCTCTGCTTGTGCCATGAGGTAGCTTGTGGGAGGCGTAGGGTCCTGAGTTGGAAGAGGCTTTGAAGGTCATCTCAGTCAATGTCCTCTTCAGTGCAGAAGCCCATATGCTAACCTCCAGGATGAGTGACGTGCCATAGTACATCCAGGCTTAAATGCTGTTTTGTGTAAAATGAAGAAGTTGGGCTCTATAGTCTCTATCAAATTAGCAATTCTGTGATCCTTCAGAAAACCTAGGAAGCAAGTTACTCTGAGAGGCTCAGTTGCAGACCCTAACTATAGAAAGTCTTCCTTATGATGAATGGATGCCTATCCCTGCAGGTTTTACCTTTTTCTCTCTCTTCGGCCTCTCTGAAGCAACAGAGAACATTCTACTCCTTCTGCATAGCGGCTCTTTGTAGACAGCAGCCTTTCTTCTTTGGCACCATCTTCACAGTATTTACTCCTTTGGTTTTCTTCCTTAGGGCAAACTTCCTGTTGTTGAAGAAATCTATCTTAAAAAACACAAATTCAAAGTCTGAGGAAATAGGGTAGCTTGTGTCTGTTACATGCCAAACTTTTTTCAGAGCAGACTCCGCTCTCACGCCCTTTAGGGTGGATCTGCGTGGCTCTGTGGAGGGAAGTGGAGTTCTGCTGTGGTTGTGGCATGAATGTGAACCCACCACAGGTGAGCTGGCAGGTGGCAGTCCTGCTGCTTTGCATGCGCTTCTGGAGCTCAGCCCACCAGGGCCCTTCAAACTTGTGTGATAGACTGTGTGTTTGTGCTCCTCTGTCCACAAGGCTGGAATCTGAACCTTCAGCAAGATGGCATTAGGAGGCGGGGTCTTTGGGAAGTGATTAGGTCACAAAGGTGAAACTCTTCGGCGTGGGATTGGTGACCCCAGAGAGTGCACTCTCTTTGCCCACGTGAAGATGTAACAGGATGCAGCTGGGAAGACGGCCCTCACCAGGATCTCATGGTGCTGGCGCTCTGACATCACACTTCCAGCCTCCAGATGGGTGGGAAACAAATTTTGATTGCTTATAAGGCATCTAGGTTGTGGTATTTTGTTATAGGAGCCAAAGTGGATCAAGACACCCACTCACCTCCTAACTGTTCCATTTCTAGCATTGACTGAGGTTTGCTTGTGGGTCCTCCTTTATCTCCTCACTTACCTAATTAAGCCCCAGTTATTGTATGAGACTGTTTTCTAGGGGAGGCACTGCCTTCGCTTTCCACTCCTTCCTCTCTGCCAGACCGTGATACACTGGTGCTTGGATGTCCAGCAGAGGCTCCAGCCTGTGCTAACCCATCTCCCCTATCTACTGTTGCCAGAGTAGCTCTTCTGCCACACAACCTCATCTTGCAGCACCTTCATCTCCTTCCACATTCCTTCTCCACCTGCCAGCCTGTGGCCAGGGCCTCCACCTAACAGGCACCCCTTCCTCTGCCCCGGTCTCTGTGCTGGTGAGAATGATGCCTCATCCTTACTCTATTTCCAAAGATCTGGCTGGGTATTTATGCAAATAATGGCTTAATAAATTGATACAAATGGAGTCCTTTCAGGAAGAATAAGCTTCCCTCTGTTTCCTAACAATGAGGAGAGGACTTATTTGTGGTGTTCTCAAAGAAGTCCAAAAGACCAAATCCAACTGGATCCCTCTGGTTTTTAACACAATTGCCCTGCTCATTGAAATTTCGGAGATGTTTGGGTCTATAATTAAATAACACCTTCCCAGAAATTAATTCCAATCCCAAAGAAATTCATCCAATTTTACCAACCCAGAGGAAGATATTAAAAACTAACCTCTCTCAGATGCCAATTCCAGATGGTGAGAATGAAAGATTATTAAAAGTTAAAAAAAAGAAGCCTGATAATTAAATGGACAAGTGGATGACATGGTGGCTTTGGGTTTTTGTATGAGTCCCATATGGAGACAAGGACCAGCTCCAGCTGTGCAGTTGGGTGTGGCATCGTCAGGACTGACACCTAAAGCTTCCATGGAACAAGTCAGTTCTGTGAGAAAGATGTTAGATTAACTTCTCTTTCCAATAGCAGATGTATTTTTAAAATAACTTTGGTTGGGGCCAGTTCCTTGTTTCTTCACCAGGAATTTATTTCTTTAACAATATCCCATGACTCCCAGGAGCATCTGAGATCAGGGCTCCCAAAAGCTACTCCCTGTATTATTTCCTGCTGTTGCACGCCACTGCCAAGACACAGGCTCCAGGTCCTGTCTGTGGGCCCAGCCGAGAGGGGTGTGAAAGCTTACAGCTGGCGACTGAAGACAGCTACTCAATCCATAAAGTCTTGGGCTTCAGGAAATTGAGAATGTTGGTTTGTTCTCAGCACACCCGCCTCTGTTTTCCTTCTAATGTACGCCATCCATTCCCAGCTCTTGCAGAAACATTAGCAAACTCTTGGGGTAAGGGTGAAGATTTGCATGAGTGGATGACATATAGAAGCTTTTCCAGGAAGCTCATGTTATCTAATCTAAGTGGTCCTTGGATCTGAACAAAGCATAATGTCAGGACTTTTAATTCCTAGAATGAATTCTCCAATACAGATGCTAAGTGGGATCATAGAATCATGCCAAGGCTATTACAGTATGTGATTTCATTTCATAAACATTTATTAAGATTGATATATGTTAGGCATGTGAGTTAGTGCTAGAAATAAACCTAGCAAATGGGGAGGATGCAATAATTATGGAATTGCATGCACTCACATACAACATGCATGCACATGGCACTCACATTCACATAATCTCCTTTTGACACCTGGGCACTGTTGGTCTGAAGCTCCAGCTGCAATTGCTTGCTTTTGCTCCGGCTACCTGATTTCCTATTTGCTTTCTCTCTGATTTAATTTGATGTTGCCACTGTGTAAGAGACACTTAGATGTTGGGAGAGAGGTGGAAAGAGATGTGTATTTGGTGTAAGACATTTGCGTGCACATCTGAGCTGTTGATTTAATGAGATGACATCCGGATTTGCAAATTGAATGAGAAAGGAGACAGAAGGCATTTACAAACTGGCTGGATAATTACAGATTGTTTAACTGTCACTGGGATTCCATTTCATGGCTTTGTTTTTATAATTAAAATTATTTCACCACTAGGTTAAAACCTTATATTTTTGGTGTCACCTAGAAGCATATTTTTGTGATTGAGTTGTTGTGAAAACCCTCTGAAACATAAGATTTACCAAGGAAGTAATAAAATGCAAGCACAATAAATACAGAAGGACAAACTTGGGGTGGTTGATTAATGTGTAAAGATTATTGAAGCATGCAGTGAAATATTGGGTAATCTAGTAGACATGGTTTATTGGTGGGGATTTAAAAGCACACAGGTATTTTAAAATAAATAAAATCCAACTTTGATTAGTGTGTGCACTTTTGGTAAAAGAATACATAATGTTGAAAATATATTGGAGTCCCTTTCAAGGTACAATGGTTTAGCACAGATTTTTCATTTGAAATTAGTGTTTACTCCCAGCCAGAGAAAACTCCCAGATGTTTTTCCATTAGGTTGTGCATTTAACTAGAAGCCATAATTATAGAGCACTTTGCAATGTGCAATGCGCTATTCCTCATATACAAACCCTATACTAATATTAATAACTACCATTCATTAAGGGTTTGTCTTGTGCCCGGCCCTGTGTTAAGCACTTCACAAACTCATTTAACCCTCATGAAAACCCCATGGCTATTATTACTCTATTTTACAAATTAGGAGACTGCTACCAAGTGAAGTTAAGAAGTATTTTGCCTGTGGTTGAGAGGCAGAGTTGGGATCCTGGTCTGCTCTGCCTGATTCCAAAGCCAATGCCCTTAATCACTGCACCTACCCTGGGTACTGAGTGGGGATCCTGCTGCCTGGCCTTCCTGTAAGTGAGCAGGGTGTGATATGGTTGGAAAGAACGTTTAGTCACTCTGTCCTCACTAGTAACCAGTACCTCTGTAAAATAGGTATTGGAATCAATGACACGGTTATTGTGAGTCTCAAATGAGACTGTGTGTAAGAAAAACCTTGTACACTGCAGAGGTCATATAAATGTACATTCCAGTTCTGTTAATTTTATTAGGACAATAACATTAAACAGTCAATCCTCACCAACTCCGTGGATACAGTTTTTGTTCCTGTTTCCCAAGGAGACAGAAGTTTAATTTGTCTTACAGTTTTAGGGGCCTCAGCCCATGGTTCGCTGGCTCTAAGAGAGAAATATCACGGTAGAAGGATGTGGCAGAACAAAGATGCTTAGGTCATGGCAGCCAGGAAACAGAGTATAGGAAAAGTGCCAGAGAAAAATGACCGAGAGACTAAATATAGACCCCAGAGTAACACCCCCATGACCTATTCAGACACACGTTGAAGTGTGCTTTACTAATCTAGGTGGGTTACAGGCCAATCAAGTTGACAATCCACCTTTACAGTCATATCTAGTGAAGAAATAATATGCTGGGTTAAAAGGGCAGTGAGGTCACCTTCTACTGGGAGATGAAAGAGACTTCATGAGAAAGTTAGGACACTGGAAATGAAAGTGGTCCAGCTTGGAGGGAGTGTTGGGTTGCCATGGAGAAAGGGTATGCAATGGGATAGAAAGGTAAATAGTTCAGGTGATTTTGTAGAGTCTTCAGTATTAGGCCCACAAGGAAGGGAGAAAGATGAGTTTGTCCCTAGAATCATCTCACCGTCCACACTCACCGCAGGTTCTTATGTAGTAGGTATAGAGGAGAAAGGAATTTTCCTTTCCTTCCTCTGAAAGTTCCTGCTTCTGCTGAAACAAACTGGCAACAGACAGATGAACGAGAGAAAAAGGATAAAAATTTATTCAATACATACATATTCATGGGAGCTATGAAAAACATGAAACTCAAAAGATGGGCTAGAGGAGCTTAACATCTTCATAAGGAAGGGGGCTGTAGGCAATTTTAGAGGAGTGTAGATAATTTTTTTGAAAGAAATGAATAGGTCCAAAGAATACACAGTAGTTTGTAAATGATTTTCTTAAGAGGCAGAAGAAAAGATAATAGTTTGTGACCAAGTCTGTCTTGGTGTGGTGACATTTCTGTTTTCCTTGCTATAATGTGAGTTTAATCTTCCCTGGCTAATGAGATTTAAGACAGTTGTATTTCCTTTGGAAGAATTTCCTCCAGTCAGGGGAATTTGAGGGAGAGCTCTTCCCTGTATTTGTGGAAAAACAAAGGAAGGGTAGAGAAATTTTACTTCTGGGCCAACTGCTAAGGCCTTCTAGTTTTCTTTCATCAGAGAGCCTCAGTGTCAGAAGCACCACCCTTTGGAATTTTGGCTCTTGAGCTTCAACACAGAATTAAAATAAACTCATATCTTTTGGAGGGTGCTTTGGGTGGATTCCTTATACAGAATGAGTATGACCAAAGCTAACCTTCTTCCTTTGCTATTTTTTCCTCCATTTATTAGATTTGTTCTTTCCCAGGGCTCAACATCAGAGCTACAGATGTGTGATAACTGGCTAAAACTATTCAAGGCCAAGGCGTTTCTTGCTTAATGTATTTGAAATTTCTTACTTTTGCTTGCACACTCCTGTAATGACTGAAATCAATTAGGGCTCACTTCACAGAACAGGCAGGATGTCCCTTTAGTTATTAATTCTCAAACCTGGCTATGCATTAGAATTATTTAGGGAGGCTTAAAAATTATCCTTCCATCTCATCTACAGATAACAGAGAAGTTAGACTTGGGTGGCTTAGAAAATTCCTCTGGAAATTTCAGTGTATGAGGAGAGTTAGAAACCACTGCTTAGATCACGGATGTCTAACTTTTTGGCTTCCTGGGCTGTACTGCATGAAGAGGAATTGTCTTGGGCCACATATGTCTTCATGGGCACACACGTGTAGGGTCACATGTGGCCTGCAGGGTGTGGGTTGTACAAACCTGGCTTGATGATTTCACCCAGGAAAGACAAAGATTCAGCAGTCAAGGAAAGAACCTAAGGTTTCCCTTTCGGACATCTCTTCCTGAGTTCAGGGTGGAATTCAAAGTGTGACTTTTCCATCTGCCTTCCCATCAGGGAACGGCACAGGTAGTATGCTGGCGCAACGTGGGTACCAGGCAGGCTAATTTGTGACGAATTGATCCCTATTTTCATTCTTAAACATAATGCTACCAGACAATGACTTCAGAATCCACAATATAATGAGTACTTCCTTCTAGCGACATGATGTGAATGAGACGATCTGCTGAGCCTAGCAACTTGAAATAGACTTTTCTGCCCAGACTTTTACCTAGTACTACTCCGCATAATGCCACTCTCTCCACACAGGACCTGTCTGGTTCAAATTTACCCAAATTAGAAGCCAGGTTTCCAAGAGCTTGATGTTTTTGTCTTGAATTATCTGGGTTATTCTTTCAAGAATGCCATCCTGTATACAGACTTTCCATTTATGTGCATGCTGCTTCCTGAAGTTGTAAAATCAAGAGTGTATATTTCATAAACACTAGCTCATGGGAAGATTCTGGTCCAAAGTCACAAACTGTTTTGGCTTCATAGTTGCCATATGGGAACTTGATGTAATGGTACATTCTCAAGCTCTCCTAGAAGAGAACCTACACTTCCCAGACCCAGTTGTACTTAAGTATGACCACGTCACTAACTGCTGGCCAGTGGAAGATAAACAGAAGTGACATGTGCCATTTTCAAGTCATAAACCTCAGAAGTAAAGAATATCCCCTTTCCCTCTTTTTCACTGGCTGAAATGAGGGAATCATAAAAAGTCATCTGGGACCATTTCGTTGAAAACAACTTTCATGTGTAAGAGAAATATTTTTTTCTCTTGTTTAAAGCCAGTGTTATTTTGAGTTTCTATCATGTATAACTAAACTCAGAAATATGCACTGTAACTCATACATAGTCTTGTTGTCATAAGTACGTTTTGAAAATATCTGGTAGGCACTTGGCTCCAGGAAGAGGAATTGGGAAGGAAAGCTGACTTGCAATGTCATGATATCATTATCAAAATTTTTATTAAAAGTCTGATTTAGACTGGGGATATACCTCAAGGACAGAGCATGTACTTAGCATGCCAGAAGCTAGTGGGTCAACCCCAGCACTACAAACAAAAATACTCTTGATATCAGCCAACAGGATCTTTGGACCCCAGATTGGTAGAAATGAGCCTGGATCAAATATTGCAAGCACATACACTCCTCCACAGGCAAAGCTGTACTGAGAGAGAGGAGAGAGAGAGAGAGGGAGAGAGAGGGAGAAAGAGGGGGGAAAGAGAGAGAGAGAGAGAGAGAGAGAGAGAGAGAGAGAGAGAGAGAGAGAAACATCAGTTGAATTGAGACTTCAGATGAAGGAAGCCAGCTACTGGGGCAAAGAGCAGCAGGTTTTTGTTCAATTGCTGGGGTGAGTGAAAGCTGGGTATATTCCATTGGCCATGGGTATGGACTTGGACCACTTGGTGGTTGTAGTCAACTTATCCTAGAGACTTTTGAATTTCTGTGCACTGGATACCAACACTGTGTGCAAAATAGCCCAGTCTTGTACTTGGTGGGCTCACAGATGGCTGGCTTCAGTCAGGAGTTGCTCTGTAGCTGGCATCATTATTTTGGATAAATATCCTGGCCCTGTGATCAGCATGAAGGACTTGCAGTCCTTGGGATGCTAAAAAAAGCATAAGAGTTGAGGAGAAGAAGCAACTACATGCTCCAATGGGCAGCAGGCCATGTTAATCCTGTATAATAATCTCGGGCAAAACATTTAAAAATGATCAACATATTTATGTGTAGGGCTAAGAAGAAGGTGACTCAAGGTTTGAGACAGCAAAGACACAATATGATGTCAGAGATGCCACATTAGTCATCTATCAGACATCTGGAGGCCCAAGGGGAGAGAGAACGAATGCTCTCAGCAAAAGTGCCCTGCAAGTCTCCAAGGAGAAACCCAGGCAATTGTTTCATAACCCATGTGCCAGATGTGCTATCTACAGCAAAGCTAGTGGGGAACTAATAATGCATCAGTAATGTATTGTCCAGCTTCATGACCTCCAAAATCAGTGATTTTAAGTTGGCTAAGTGCAAGCAAAACTAAAGAAATTATTTAGGTTTTTCCTTGGTAACCATTTCTCATTTCATGGAGACATTCTGTTTTTGTAGTTTTAACAAGGTCTCATGATAGGTCTGCTGAGACATGCCACGCTACAGAGGACGATAGTTTATTGTGCCCAGGAGTTTATTTTGCTGTCCTCACTGTACCACCATGGTAGCTCCTGTTTCAACCTGATTTGAGTAAATTGCAAGATGAAGTAGAAATAACTTCAAGAAAACTGAAAAGACTTCTGGGAAAATGGTGATAGTTCCAAAGTTGTTATGATTTAGAGCAATCTCAATCAAAATTTAATGCAATCCCAATAAAAACTCCAGCAGCATATCTAACAGAGTTAGAGAAGAACTTCCTAAAAGTCATTTGGAACCGGAAGAGATCCAGAAGAACAAAAATAATTCTGGGCAACAGGCAAGACAGAGGGCATCCCAATCCTTGACTTGAAGTTATACTACAGAGCTAATAGGATTAAGAACATCATGGTACCAGCAAAAATCTAGAGCCAAGGATCAACAGAACAGATGAGAAGATGCAGAAACAACTCCAGACACGCTCAGCCACCTTATCTTTGACAGAGGAGCCAAACACCTTCACTGGAAGAAGGATGATCTCTTTAATAAATGGTGCTGGAAAAATTATATATATATATATATTTTTTTTTCGGTACTGGGGATCGAACTCAGGACCCTGCTCTTGCTAGGCAAGCGCTTATTCCACTGAGCTATATCCCCAGCCCTTGGAAAAATCATATTTTCCCGTGCCAAAATTAAAACTAGATCAATATCTTTCACTATGCACCAAACTAAATCAAAATGGATTGAAGATCAAAATATTAAAACAGAAACCCTAAATCTGCTAGACGGGAGAATAGATAGATCTCTTGAAGACACTGGCATAGGCGAAGGCTTTATGAGTTCAACCCCAATCACACAGAAGCTATTATAGAGAATCAACAACTGCAAAACCTCGAGATATTCCTAGCTAAATGGATGCCCCTTGAGGCCATTCTCTTAAGTGAAATACAGGATCTCATGTTATTAAACAGCTTTTGCATGGTGGAGTAAAGAGAAACCACTCACGGAGTGAAGAGGGTGCAACCGCTGTGGAAATCAATGTAGAGATTTCTCAAAAAATAAGAATTAGAGGTTCCATTTGACCGAGCTAGTCCCTTTCTTGGTATCTTCCCAAAAGAATTAAAGGCATCATACCACAGCGATATGTGCACATTCATATTTATAGTGGCACAGTTTGTAATAGTTAAATCTTGGAAACAGTTCAAATGCCCATCGGCTAATGAATGGATAAAGATGTGTCTTTTTAAAATACAGTGGAGTATTAGTCTTCTATCAAAAAGGGTAAGCTTGAGACATTTCTAGGTAAATGGATGCATCTTGAGACTATGCTTTTAAGTGAAATAAATTGGACACATGTATAAATACTACATTGTTTCTCTGGTGTGAGAAAGTGCAAGTGTAAATAAGGACCAAAATATATAATAGATATTGTGAAATAGAAAGGACATATTCAAATGAGAAGTGGAACTAGGGAGGGGTAGAGGGAAAGGAAAGAAGAGAGAGGAAAAAGTATGATAATAGGTGGAAAAATGGAAACAAAACTTGCAAATAAGGAAGGGAAGAGGTGTTGAAGGGAGGGTAAGGTAATGAGAAAGAGAATCAGGCACAAATTCCCTGTGGTGAATGTCATCATTATGTATACCTAAAAGGTACCAATAAACTTACTTAATAGTAATAATACACAGGAAGTCAAGAGGGACAGAATAATTAAAAAAAAAAACCTGAACAATCCAGAGGGGCCGAGGTTCACTACCATAGCTAACCGTGGATGGGCTAGGAGCCTCAGCCTCAGGAGAGAGATGCATCTCAGAAACATACTAATGGACCGAGAAGAGAATCTCTCATGATTCTATAAAGGGAGACATACCCGTGCTTCCTGCACAACTCGCTAGGAATCATTTATTTCAAACAAGACATTAATTCTGTCTACATAGGGCTGGGGATATAGCTCAGTGGAATAAGCACCTGCCTAGCAGGCGCGGGGTCCTGAGTTCGATCCCCAGTACCGCCAAAAAAAAAAAATTCTGTCTACATATTCAAACTGTCTCCCAGGAAAAAAAAAAAGGTTAGATTTTTGCACCACATGCATCAGTTGTTTTGCTGAAGTCCTAACTTCAAAGCAAAGTGAGAAATATGGAATGCCTTCAAATCCAGGGTACATTTGTGGCAGGGACAGGAGCTCCGCACTGGTCCTTCTCAGACTTGGCCGCCATTTGTCTCCAAGTGAGCTCCCCAAGCAATGATCCTTCTGGATATCTGTGGGGAGGAGCTCTCAGCTCTATCTTTCATAGGTTCACTCGCATTTTTCTCAGCCCCGGAGAAGGCAGTGTAGCAAACAGCACGGTTAGGAAAGAAAGGAATGAGCTGTCAGAAAAGGCAGATTAGAAGCAATTCACTGGCTAGTCAGTCTCTTCAGCCATGTTCTTGTCAGGTATGTGAACCCTTCTGCCTCTCAGCTCTTCTCAGAAATTTATGTATCACCCTCAGGGTAATGCAGCCAGTCAAGTCAGTTGGGTCATCTAATCCAATCACAATGGCTTTAGTTTTTTTGGACATGTAACCGAGAACACATTTGATATATGGACATATTTTCCTCTACCCCGCCGCCTTTCTTGCGTCAATTCCAGTGCAAACTCTGATATTTCAAGTGCACAAAGTTTAGCAAAACATATGATACTGAGTATCATGGGATGTGTTTCATTCCACCCAGGGCTGTATTTGGTGAGTTTCAAAAATAATATTTTAGTGCAAAAAATGTAAATGTTCTTACAAATGTCATCTCTTTCCCCAGCGCTTTGGTTGACTCATTGTTAAATAAAAAGCCTTAATTATGTTTCTGTTACTCACTAGCAGCCGCAGTGCAGGGTGAGCAGAGGGATTGAGTCCGGGTGCTTTCCAAGGGCTGATTTGATGAGCTGGTTCACAGACGCTGGGGGACAGACGGGTCCCAAAAGGAGCTGCGGTGATGGGCTCTCTGATTTATTTGGGATCATAACTAATCTTCTGGGAAGGAGGTAGAGCTTTTTAGGAAAGAAATTGCTGAGGTCAGAGCGTGCAGTTCTTACAGGTCTCCGGAGCTCTCTCAGAGCCGGCAGGATGCTCAGGGCACCCTCTTAGGCTGGTGTATTTAGGGTTTTCATCCTTTCCTCCACTTCCCTGAAGACAGTGGGGTACACATTCTGAGAGAGAAAATGGGGACTGTTGGGTGTGACAGAATGAAGGGTAGTCTGTGGTCCAAAGGAAGAGTCAAGAGAAAAGGCAATTTAACATATGGGTATCTGTTAAGCTTGGGGGGGGGGGTGAGAGATTAGTAGCTCAAAAGCCAGGTAAAAGACCCTGAGAGAGGGTTTACTGGGGAAGGGCCCTCGGGGGCAAAGGCAAAATGCTGAGCTTTTCTATTCTCCATTTAGCTAATTTAGTTCCCCTACGGGTGGCTTGTTTTCAGTGGACAGGGAGAAGCAGTCCAGAAAGCTAACATCCACCGAGTTCCTAAGAATTGTCCTAAAAGCTAGGTATACCCGCCTCATTTAATCCTCACAAATTAGTTTTCAAGGTAGGTATTATCTCTACTTTTCCAGGAGAAGTTGGGAAGTTAAGTACCTCGAATAAAGTTAGTCAGAAAGTGATGAGATACAGATTCCTTAGTTCACTCACTCATTCATTCATCCTGTAGGGGGGCTCCCAGTGGATAAGTGATTACTTACATGTGCAGAGCATCATGTGGGCATTCTTTTGCAGTTCAGGGCCTCTCACTGATGGTCCATGGCACAGAGAAAGTGAGGTGAGGGCGGCTGAGGTGGAGGCTCAGGCTCCCTCGCCGCCCCGCTTTTTTCCATGTTTCATTCAAGCACGAGGTGCTGCTGTCTGTTATGTGATCTTGCTCTTCAGACCCATCCCGGGGAAGAAAACATACACACCCCACTGACGGATGACGACATCTCAGGCTCTTTCAGTGTATCCATGTCTGGCTTATGGCACTGAACATTCTTTTTTTTTTTAATTTTTAAAAAATAAAAGTACAAAAACATATTAAGAAACAGACACCAATTAGCATAAAAAATAGTACAATCACAACTAATCTATAGACAAGGTGACATGGTCTCAACAGTGGTTATTTCTTTATCCATTGATATCTTCGAAGTGTAAATATATGAACCCATATACAGACATGCAAAATAAGTCAGACAATTAATCCTCTCAACAACAGAAAAACACAAATACCAAAAATCCAAAGACAAAAAACAAAACAGGAAAACAACAATAACAACAACAACAACAACAAAAAACCACCAATAGTTGCTGCTTTGCATATTGATATCTTCAAAGTGTGTGTTCAGGATAACACATACAGACATACAAGATTGATCAAATAACCCGTCATCGATTATTCCTTAGCATTAAGTGATATAATACAATAGTAGAACCATGTTAGCCCTCCTGCATATATGCATATTCATATAAATATATACATACATTTTTGTCTCTTTCTTTTCCCCTTTCCCTCGTCCCATCTGTTCTTTGTTTTAGAACAGATTTCCTGCATATCTCTTAGTTTACATTCCCACGCTCGGGTTCTTACACCAGTGATACAATACGTTGCCTGCACATGTATTGCTGATTTATTTCACTTATGAGTATGGACTCCAGTTTTGACCACTTGCCTACAAAGACCCCAAAACTGTCTTTCTTTATAGCTGAATAATATTCCATTATATAAAAATGCCACAATTTTTAAATCCATTCTTCTGTGGACGGGCACTTGGGCTGCTTCCACATTTTAGCTATTACAAATTGTGCTGCTATAAACATGAGTGCACATATATCAGAGTGATATGATGTTTTCAGATCTTCTGGGAAAATACCCAGAAGGGGAATAGGTGGTTTGAATGGAAACTCTAGACCTAGTTTGTGGAGAAATCTCCAAACGTCTCTCCACAGTGGTTGCACCAGTCTGCATTCCCACCAGCAGTGTAATAGAGTCCCTATTTCTCCACAGCCTCGCCAGCATCTGTTATTGGATGACTTTTTCATACTGGCCAGTCTTACTGGGGTGAGATGAAATCTCGATGTTGTTTTTATTTGCATTTCTCGAATGACTAAGGATGTGGAACATTTTCTCAT
>PVLD010027185.1:0-21110 GCA_004027595.1 Dinomys branickii
GCTGTGCCTTGATGGGGGAGGTTGAGGCTATGGTCCTAGGGAAGCACACACCCCCAGTTAGAGAAGGGAAGATTTCCATTTTCCACTTCCAGAACTCAAGAGAATAGGGATAGTTACTTCCTAAGATGGAATGCTAAATGGGTTTTCTCACAGAAACATTGCCTGCACAGGTTTGTGTTTTGTCAGTAACACTTCTGTAACCTTATCGATGTTCAGGCTTTTGTGGGCTGGATTGGAAATCTAGTACATTGACTGTTGTTTCTGTGAAAGCCAAGACCTGAGGTTTATGGATGATTTTAAAAACCAGCTTGTGTTCCAGAAGTTGTTGGAGGCTGCCTACTTTTTTAATGAGTGACATGATAGGTAGTTCATGTTTAGCTGTTCAGAATTAGGTTTGTTATGTGAATCAAATGGCTCTTCTGGAAAATACTCTAAACTTGTAGGCTTTTTACATTATCAATAAAGAATTTCTGTATTTAGGCATATGTTTTGAAACGTAATTTTAGTCCATTTCAGTTTGATGTTTGTTGTTAACACAAATCTTACAGTGCTGTTGAAAGAGCAGAGTTTTAGCTTAGAAAAGGAATATCTTGTTCACACAATTTCTTGCTGGTGTTTTGAAACTTTTCAAAGGCATTGGACTTCTTACAGTTATTTTATCCTAGTTTACTTAGTGATAAACATGGACAGTGTCTTTGTTTTACCTGATTATTTGAAAATAAAGTTTTATTAATTTGTTGACATTACATACTATCACCCCAGTGGTGTTCACACAATTAAGTGGAAGATTTCAAAGTGATAAAAGCAAAGCCAAATGTATTTTAAATTTGTTCTCTATAATTGTGTTTAACCTTAGCTTAGTTGAGGGAAATATTCCTAATAAAAGGCAAGATAGTTCATTTTTTCTTCTAACCACTGTTTTGTTTGAAAAACATTGTACAAGTTTGCCTAATTCTTATATACCATGTGTTGATTAAAAACGAGGTCTCTGGGGTAAAATGCTCAAATGTTCCAATCTTCTGACATTAACTAGCTGTCTCTTGTTGGGCAAATTGCTTACTCTCTGACCTGTTTCCTCATTTTTTGAAATAGGGATAATGAAATGTCTACCTCATGTGAGCGTTGAGTGAGCTAGAAGATGAATTGTATTTAAAATATGGCTAGCAATAGTAAATGCCCCCCAAAAGTTATTACATTGTCATTGTCATTATCATTACTATCGTTACTACTTTAGCTACTGTGTGAAATGATACCCCTTCTTTCTTGGTGGTTGTTTCCTTCATCGTAATTTGTTTGTTTTATTTTTTTCGTTTTTTTGAGACAGGTTCTTACTATGTAGTTCAGGCTGTCCTTGAACTCACTGTGTAGCCCAGACTGGCTTCGATGTTGTGGCGATCCTCTAGGGTTGGAATTAAAGGCGTGTGCCACCATGCCCAGTTCTTGCTAGTAATTCCTTAAAGGAAAAGTCATTGAGGCTGCCAGGAAGAATAGTATATTAACTGCTAGATATATCCACAGTTGGCCATAGTGAAAGCAATCTGTAGAATATTAATTTATTTTAGTAGCACTATTCCTATCCTTTTACATATAAACAACTATGCCTCTTTGGTGTATGAGCAAAACTGGGTTGAGTAACTATGCCTTCATTAAAATTTAATAGTCTTGGCGTCTGTAAGACTAGAGTCTATATAGAGGGAGCCTCAGTTTCTAAATACTAGTCTATAAAGACTTTAGATTCCTTTTTGAAATCACTTGAAAAAATGTTGCATATGGTTTTTGAAATTCCCAGGCCAACCCAACATACCTGAATTTGAATACTGACAGTGCTATAAAAAGTAACTTCTGTGTATAACAGTGTTTCAGCAAAAACATGCACAAAGGACATCAGGTAGTAAACAGTGATTGCAGCCTTGCAGATGAATTTTCTGCATAGTCTTGGCAGGAATTCCCACATCTTAGGTAGAAGTTTTCCTATCTGGGGAGGCTGAGATACTGGGAGTATTGAGGGTTAGTCTCTAAGAGGCAGAGGCAGTATTCCTGACTTAGCTTATCAGAAGGCTGTATTGTGGAATATAGTGGTTAAGAGATGGACATTGTACCCAGAGTGCTTTCCTTCAAATCTCTGTTCTGCTACCAATGCCTCATCTGTAAAATGTAGGTAAAGGTAGTGCCTTCCCTGCAGTGTTCTTAGGAGTATTAAAAGTGTGAATATGTGTGAAACACTTGAAACAGCCCCTCGCCCATAAGTGAGTACATAAGAAATGGTATGTGTTTATTTTTATTAAGCTTCACTGTTTAGAACCTCTGGAACACCCTTTTCTACTTGCTTGTCCACTGCCAACATCTGCCGTACTTAAGTAGGATTCTTCTTTTCACTTTCCACTAGGGAATCATTTCAGATTTTTCCTTTTCATTCCTGCCCTTTTTTGATGTTGATTTTGTTGTATAATGTTGGAGAAAAAGGTAGCATTTAAAGCATCTTTTCTGTGAACCTGCATCACCCCCAGTGTGGGCCTTGTGTGGGTGAAGTAAATGAGTTGATGATAGATTCTAACTGTGGACATCTGATTGGCTCGAAATGTGTTTGGCAGTTTTTGCTAAGTCATGTATTTTTAAGTAAACTTTACTTTGAGATAATTTGGAATTAACAATTTTGGTATGTTACCATTACCTAAACTGTACATTTTGTTCAGTTTTATTACTTTCTTAGTTACTTTTCTCATTGCAAAGACAAAATACCCAACACCCAAAGTTAGAGGAGCAAAGATTTATTTAGCTCACTGTTTGTGGAAAGTTCAGTTCATAGTTGGCTAGCCCCAACCCAGGGTGGCATGGCAGAGGGACATTGCAGAGGAGAAACAGTTCATGGTGGGCAGAAGACAGCAAAATAGTGAAGAAACAAAGCAGTAAGCTGTGACAGCAGCCCCCTGTCCCTTATATTCTCTCCAGGGTACCCCTCACACCCAGGGAGGGCCTTCCCATTATCTACTCCCAGAAGAATGCCAAACCAATCAGTGGATTAATTTAGTAATCACATACCCTTAATCTGAGCATCGCATACTTGAGATGCAGCCACCTCTGAAAAGACCTACCTATGACTGCATGAGGCTTTGCAAGGCCATCTAGACCCAAGCCATAACAAGCAGTCACACTAACGTCTGTTTTCTGTTCCAGAAGCCATGTTACATTTAGTCACAAAGTATTTTTCTTTATTCCTGTTTATATTATTGTGATCTCTAGTTCTTTGGTGAATACATTTCTGTGGCTATAAATCCATTTTCTGATTTACTTTTTAGTTTTCTGTAGGTCCTCAAAAGGCAGGTATTTCCTTTAGGGCTGGCAAGGGCAGGGATTCATCTTGGCACTAAACTTTATAGTTTGAAATAAAAAGAGAATCCTATGATAGTGGAAAGAAGCCTATGGTTTTGAGGCTTAGACTAAGACATTTCTCTAATTTAAAAACTTTTCACAGAACTAAATGGGTTTTTATGTATTGTTACCTTTTGATGGACTTAACTTCAAAATTAAAAGTCATTCTTTTGAATTTTTCCTTTCTGTTTTTTTTTTTTTTTTTTTTTTTTTTTTTTTTTTTTTTTTTTTTTTTTTTTTTTTTTTTTTGAGACAGTCTCATGTAGTTCAGGCTGGCCTTGGAACTCACTCCCGAGTGCTGGGATTACAGGCCTGCCCTACCACACCTGGCTTTCTTTTGAAATGTTAAGCATACTTCTTACTTTGGATATAGAAGTGAATTGTGACTAATTGGAGAGATCAGGTTTTTAGGTCTTAAAATTGATTTAATAAGAAGCTATTATTAAGTTAGTATAATAATGCAATATCAATAATTTAGCACATGTTTATATGAACTTTAAAAATTATCCTTGTGTTACGGTTGATACATTGTGTCAACTTGGGGAATCTAGAGGTTTAGCTGAGTGACTCCGCAGGAAGCTGGGGTGCTTGCTTTGTAAACATCCTGAGCCTCTGGAAGAGGAGGAGGTCATGGAGATTGTGTGAGAGGTTCACGACCCAGTGGGGGTAGGTTGTTTACAATGTAGGGGAGAAAAGGAGGCTGCTTGCAGCCATTCCTCTGTTTTGCTTGTTGTTTTTGCTGTGTGTTGCTGCCATGAACAGTTTGCCCTCTGCCATGTGCCACTCTGCCTCAGAACCAACCAAGTATGTACTAAAACCTCCACAAACTGTAAGCTAAATAAGCCTTTCCTTCCTTCATTTTGGGCGTTGGGTATTTTGTCTCAGCAACGAGAAAAAAGTAACCAAGACACCTTGGTTTCATATTGTAGCTATGATTGATGTTTAAAAGTCATTTTCTTCAATACCAAGAAACCATATGGAGCGGGTGCATTGTTATTCTAAATTATTATACATACCTTAAATTGGATGTCAAAGTGTTGATTTAGTGTACACAGAATGTTATCTGTTAGGCTGCACATCCTTAACTTTACTTTTAAAAGTCTTATCTTTCCTGCCTCAGAAATAACTTTTGGCTATTAGTCATGGATGGCAAAGATATTAATTTTGAGTTGTTTGGATGAAAATGTTTCAGTTGAACATGGTGTGCATTGAGGGACCCTGCCAATAAACAAACTCTCCTGGTGGGTGGAAATCCCCTGGAACTTAGAGAATTGGAAGGGGGTGAACCTAATTAAATTACTTTGTTTATACTTATTCAGAGCTTTTTATGACTTTGGACAAATCATCTAACTTCAAAGGAACTTCGTTTCTTTATTTGTAAAATTAGAGGGTTTGGCAAGATGTGTCAATCTTTTCATTAGTTAATTTCTAACTGTCTTGCTTAACAAAAACTTGGCAGATTAAGTTGTGTGTGTTAGATCATTATAAATCAAAACTTGTCACTAAATCTAGATGTGGCAGTTTTTCCTATTGGATTCAAATAATTTCAGACCAGTAGTGAAATGAAAGGAAACTGGTGAAAAGGAAAGAACAACTGGCATGAGGGAAAAGAAAAGAAAGAAGGGGGAAATACGTATATATGTATACACAGGGTGCTAATATAGTTGTACTACTGACTTTTATTGCTCTATGGAAAGGTCCAGTTACTGTTAAGTGTTTGATCAATCTTACATGTCTGTGTTTAAGTAACCAATTTGAGGATATCAATATGTAATACAAAAACCATTGTCAATTTCCTATCATCTTGTCTGAAATTCTGTATTGTTTGTATTGTTTTTGTGTTATTTTCTAAATGTATGTGTATTTGTTAATATGTTATTGTTCTTTTGTCTTTAAAATTAAAAAAAATTCACAGCACTATTCCTATAAGTTTGAGAGTCACTAGTTGGTTTGCCACCTCCATGAATATCTTTGGTAATTAGCATATTTCTTTTAAAATGGTTGATTTTTGTGCATTGACCTGAAGCAATGCACTTCAGACTTTTTTGCTCTCGGACTTTTTTGCTCTTGTGTTTTATCTAAACAATTTTGAAAAGTATGTTTCTCCACCCTTAAAAAGACCCAAAAAGCAATTTACTGAGCTTTAACATAAAGTACACATTATCAGTAATGAACAGTCTGTTGAATTGTCACCAACTAAACATATGTGTGTACCAGCAACCATTTCTAGAAATTGAGTGTCATTAGCACCTGAGAAGTCCTGTTCACCGCCCTGTCACCAGCCATTTTTCTTTTACCACCGTAGATTAGTTATGTCTTCTTTTGTACTTTATGTAAGTGGAATCCCACTGAGCTCTTTTGGGTCTTTTGGGTCTGACTTGTGTGCAAAATAGTGAATGAGATGTATCTATTTTGTGTGTAGTTGGAGATTATTCATTCTCTTTACTTACACTATTCCATTACACAAATACATCACTATACACACATAGTTGGTGGATATTGTTGTTGAAGTAGTTTTCAGTTTTAGGAGAATGTATTTGTGACTTTGGAGTAGAAAATGATTTCTTAAACAAGATTTACCAATGATAATTATTTCTCTTAGTGTTCAGATTTGAGGAGTAGAAGAACAAGTTTATTGAAACATGAGCATTTAGAAAGATTTTTTCGAATGTCACTATATGGTTAAAAATTTTAATCTTTAAATCCTAAGGAGAGCCAGTATTTGTAGCTAAATATTCCAGGTAGACATTTGTGCTCCTGTAACTCTTTTGAGTAGAATTCCTCCAAAAATGTACCATGTACTTCCTTGCCTTTTTTGACTTGCTGATTTGTAGGAGTTCTTTATTATATGCTAGAAATGAGCCTTTGCTTGTTGCAAATACATTCTCACCTTGTGAGGCATGCTACTTAATTTTTCATTGTCTTTTTGCAAACTACAAATAATGTAGTCCATATTTTCTTGTATGTTTTAAGTAGATAATCAGGTTCCATTTAAATAGCATTTCTTATCCCATGGTCTTGAAGATATTTCATCTTATCTTCCAGAAGCCTGAAAATTATTTTTTTGTGTGTATCTGTGAGGTAGGGAACATATTACTTTGTTTTTCTAGATTTTTTTTCTAAATAAATGATGGAATTGTCCTAGCACACTTTTTCTTACTATTGTGAAGAATCAACTGTTTGTTTCCTTTCTATCTGTTCTGTTCCAGTGCTTTGTCCTTGTGCTGATACCATGTTGTCTTCTTTATTAATAGCTTTATAATAAGGCTTGATAGTCAGTAGAACAAGTTCCTCCACCATCTCCTTTGAGAACACGTTGGCTATTCTTGACCCTTTGTATAGTTACATAAATTTTAGTATCATCTTGTCATTTTCCACACACAAATACATAAAAATCCATTGTTCTGGTTGAAATTGTGTGGGATCTATTGAGCAATTTGGGGAGAATTGGCATCTTTATAATATTGTTTTCTGCTTTTGTGAGTAGGATACACTTATCCATTTATTTAGGCCCTCATTAATTTTTCTGTTTGTAAGTTTCTCTAGAAAGTCACTCAATTAACTTTGGAGTTTTATTCTTAAATACTTGATGTTTTTTGATATTATACAAATATATAGACTTATTTTTTCTATTTTTATGTTGACCTTGTATGTAGTATTCATGCTAAGCTTTTATTACTTTTGGTAGTTATCTTTAGAATCTTATTATATAGTCATCTTATCTACAAATGAAGAAAATTTCTTTCTAATCCTTTATACTGTGTGTGTGGGGGGGGGTTACTGGGGATATGAACCCAGGACTTCACAATGAGCTACCTCCCCATCCCTTTTTAAATTTTTTTGTTTTGAGACAGAGTCGCACTAAGTCTCTAAGTTGCCTAAGATGGGCTCAAACTTGGAATCCTCCTGCCTCAGCCTCCCAGAGTGCTAGGATTATGGGCATGCACCACATGCCCAGCCCAAATCCCTGTAATTTTCTTTGATTCTTTTCTTACTACTGTGCTGATTATAATTCAATTATAAAGTGGAATAGAAGTAGTATTAGTGGGAATCATTCTTGTCCCCTTTTTCAGAGGAAAACTTCCAGCATTTCTACACGAAATACGATGGATGTTTGCTTTAATGTTTTCCTAAATACTGTAAGATTAAGGAAGTTTTATTCTGTTCTTACTTTGCTAAAAGCTTATATCACAAATGGATATTGAAGTTTATAATATACCTTTCCTAATATTAAAATAACCGTGCAGTTTTGTTCCTCATCGAATTATATTGCTTTCCTGTTGCTAAATGAACTTTGCATTCTTTTATTTTATTTTGGAATTTTAGTTCTCTTTCACTAGTGAGTTTGGCCTCTAATTTTTTTTTTTGTCTGACTTTGTCAAGTTTTTTTTTTTTTTTTTAAGACAAGATTTCACTATGTAGTTCAGGCTGGCCTTGAATTCACTATGTATCTCAGACTGGCCTAGAAATCTCAGTACTCTGGGAGGCTGAGGCAGGAGGATCACAAGTTCAAACTCAGCTTTGGGAACATAGCAACTGAGCAAGACTGTCTCAAAACAAAACAAAAGGACTAGGGATGTAGCTTAGTGTGAAGCCCTGGTTTCAATCCTCAGTACTGTGTTGGGGCTGTGTGTGTCTTTAAATGTAGGATAGAATTCAGCAGTGAAGAGTTTTCTTTGTGGGAAAACTTTTAACTACAGGTTCAGTGTTTAAAAAATTCATTAGTCTCATTTCTTCTTATGAGCATTTTGGTAAATCATGATGCCTTGATTCAGTAATACTTTCATTTACAAACAATTTCGGTTTGAAAACAAGCATTTGGCAGAATTTTGTTTTTGTTTGTGAACTCTGCATCGGGTGACAAACACGATGGAGGCCATCTTTCCCACACAAACATGAATGTGGCCATCTTTTCCAAAAGCTTTGAAGAAATTAAGTTCATGAACCAAGGCACCACAGTATATTATTACAAAGATTTGTCTATTTCATTTTAACTTCTAAATGTATTAGTGTTATACTTAGACACTTACCGCAGAATGTCAGCAGAATCTTTAGTGATGATGCCCCCTTTTATTTATACACTCCATCTTAAATGTCCAGTTCAGTTTTTATAACATTTCTGTCACCCCTAAAAGGATCAATGCATTAATTAGCAGCTGTTCTCATCTCTTCCCCTCCAGGTCAGCCTTTGGCAGTCACAGATCTTTTTGCATCTATACATTTGCCTGCTCTGAAAATTTTATATAAATGGGGCTGGGGATAATAGCTCAGTGGAATAAGCACTTGCCTAGCAAGCGCAGGTTCCTGAGTTCGATCCCCAGTACTGCGCAAAAAAAAAAAAAAAAATTATATAAATGTGTTATGCAATATGTAGTCTTTTGTAACCAGTCCTCTTTCACTTAGCATAATGTTTTCAGGTTCACCTGCATTGCAGTGTGCATCAATACTTCCTTCATTTGTATTGACAAATTGTATTGTTTACATATACCATATTTTGTTTATTCTTCAGCTGGTGGACATTTGATTTTGTTTTTCTTTTGACTAATATGAATAATGCTGCCACAGACATTTATGTACAAGTTTTTTTGCCAGATATTTGTTTTCATTTCTCTTGGCCCTTTTAAGTTTGTGGTACTAGATATAGACATTTTTCTTCCTGTCTTTTTAATGAGTAATTTCACTAAAGATTTAGTTGTAGTGGTTTTTCCAAAAACTTTCAACTTTGTTGATTCATCCTTCTATATGCAAATTTTCCATTTTGTTAATATCTGTTTTTATACTTAGTTTTTCTTCTTTAGGGATTATTTTGCTTTTCTTTCTCTAACTTCTTGAGATGGGTAGATAGGTATTAATTCGCACCTTTATTTCCTTCTGTTATGGTTTATACATTGTGTCAACTTGGGGAGTCTAGAGGTTTGGCTGAGTGACTCAACAGGAAGCCAAGGTGCTTACTTTGTATACATCCTGAGCCTGTGGAAGAGGAGGGCATGGAGACTGTGTGAGAGCTACATACTCCCTGGGTCGGGGGAGGCTGTTTACAATGTAAGGGAAGGAAAGAGGCTGCTTGCTGCCATTCCTCCCTTTTGCTGGTGGTTTTTGCTGTGTGCTGCTGCCATGAGCAGTTTGCCCTCTGCCAGCCTCTGAACCAGCCAAGTATGGACTGAGACCTCCACGAACTGTAAGTTAAATAAACCTTTCCTTCCTTCATTTTGAGCGTTGGGTATTTTGTCCCAGCAACGAGAGAAAAGTAACCAAGACACCTTCCTAACATGCAGTTGTGTATGTACATATGTATTTGTTTTTGGTACTGGGAATCAACTCACAACCTCACGCTTGCCAGGCAGGTGCTGTGCCACTGAGCTAATGCATTTAAAACTACACATTTGTTACACTTCACCTGTGTCCTGCAATTTTTGGTATGTAATATTTTCAATATTAATTTCACAGTATTTTCTAATTTCCATTGTGATTTTATTGATCCATGAGTTATTTAAAAGTGTATTTCTTAATTTTCAGTAATGATAATTTTTTATATATTTTTTGGTAATTTCTTTGTTGGTTTTATCACATTTTCATTAGAGAACATAGTTTGAGTGATTGAAATCTTTTATAATTTCTTAAGTCATAACTTTTGGCTGAGCATGTGGTCAGTTTTTGTAAATATTTAAGCACTTATAAAGTACATATCCTCCAACTTTCAGATACAGCATTCTCTTTATGCCATTGATAAAGTTTGTTAATTACACCATATTTCTAAATCTACTGATTTTGGTATTCTGCTTTTCTTTCTGCTATTGAGAGAGTGATTGTAAAATATGTTAGTACAGCATTGATTTGACATACTGTATATCTATTTCTTGTAGTAATTTTGTCAACTTCTGCTTTAAATATAATTTGAAGCCATGTTATCATTTGCATGCAAATTTAGTCTATTTTGATGAATTAAATCTTTTATCCTTGTGGAGTGACTCTTTTAAACTTTAGTGATACTTTGTCTGTTCTATCTGAGACTAATATAGCTATGCCATCTTCATTTTGGCTGTTTGCATTGCTGCATATCTTTCTATTTTAACCTTTTTTTCTTATGTTCTCATTAGATCTCTTGATAACAGCAAACATTTGCCAATTTGTTTTTATTAATCTAATCTGATACTCATTCTCTTTTGGAATATTTAATCCATTTACATTTAATTTAAATTTAATATAATTACTGATATTTGCAGATTTATAGCATTACATTTGTGTTCCTTTAGCTCTGTTTCTTTCTTTTTCTCATCCTTTGATTTATTTTTATAACAAATCATTAACGTAGGACTAATTTAGATATATTTGTGTACTATTAGTTCAGATACCACATACTCATTTTTCATTCGTTTTATGATTACCCTACAGTTTCTACAATGTATTTTTTACTTATCAAAGCAAGTTGTTATGTAATAGTTTTACCTTTCTCCTGATTGAAACAAGTACATTAAAACAGTTTATCTGCCTCCTGGCACTCATGCTGCTGTTGTCCTATAATTTAATCTTCTTTCTATATTTTAATCTCCCCAAGACTTTTAAAAATTAATTTTATCAGTCCATTTTAGATTTACGTAATTATCACATTCATCATAGGGAATTTGTACCTATACACGATACATCTTGATTCTTTTTGTTTCCCGCCCCTCCCTTCAACCTCTCTTTCCCTTGTTATTTACAAGTTTTGTTTCCATTTTTTCTTTCTGTTCTCTTTTTTTCTTTTCCCTTCCTTCCTTTCTCCCACCCTACTCCCTAGTTCCCCTTCCCATTTGAACATTTTCTTCCTATTTCACAATATCTATTATACATTTTGGTCCTTGTTTACACTTTTAGTTTCTCACACCAGAGAAACTATGTGATATTTGAACATGTGTGTCTGATTTATTTCACTTAACAAGAGTATGGTCTCAAGATGCATCCATTTACTTAGAAATGCCTCGAGTTTATCCTTGTTTATGCCGAGCAGTATTCCATTGAATAAAGAAACCATATCTTCATCCATTCACCAGTTGTCAGTTTTCCTTTAGATTTTTTTCACATGCTTGTTTATACTTTCATGGTTCTTCTCCATTACTTTCTGCATCTGAGACACTCCATTTTGGATTAGTTTTCTTTTGCCTTTGGATTTCTTAATGAGTGTCCACTGGATATAAACTCTTTATTTGTTTGAGAATGTATTTAAGTTACATTCTTGAAGGATGTTTTTTGTGCACTACACTACTGGGTTGGCAGTATTTTCTCCTTCAAGATGCATAATCTTTGAGCTTTTATTTTTCTTGTTGAGAATTAAGCTATCAATCTACCTTTTTGATTCTTTGAAAGTAATATTTTACTCCCTGAGAAGGCATTTAAATTCCCTTCATTGATTTTCAGGTAGGAGTTAATTGAGAATGTTGTTGATAGTTTGACATCTTACATCATTTTTGGAAAATTTTCAGGCTTGCAAATACTGTCTCTGCCCGATTTTGTGTCTCTTTTCCTTTTGGGATTCCATTTAATGGTTGGATATTAGACCATTTCACTGGTTCACTGTCTCCACGGCCTCTATCAGCTGTTAAATCTGTTCTATGAATTAATTTTAATTTTTGCATTTTTAGTAACAATTAGTCTATTCTTTTCAAAAATCTGTAGTGATGTGCCATGTAACAGTGTCTCTGTCTTGAATGAACTGCGTATCTGACGGAGGTCCCATAGGGTTATATTGCCTAGTGATGCCATAGCCATCTTGGCACTCTGTGGTGTGTTTCTCAGAACATAACCTTACAACTGGGTGATGCGTACCTGTACTTTGTTACATTTTATGGTTTCTAGTTTGTTGCTGAGATTTTTAAGTTTGGCTTTTTGCTTCTTGAACATGGTGAGCATAATGTAAAACCTATGCCTGACAATTCCGATACTTGTGGTCCCTGTGAACCTGTTTCTGTTGTTACTGTGGCTTTTGGTCTCCTTATATGCCTAGTTTTCTTTAATTGTATGGTAGACATTGCATTTGCAAAATTATTTGATAAATTGTTTGAGAACAAAGATTAGGTATTTCAGAAAGGAGAGAGGGAGAGAGGAAGGGAGGGAGATAGGTATGTGTGTTCTGCTTTAGAGAATCCAAGATTATAAATGTCAGCATTTGAGATTTTCTTGAGTGAACTGGATGACTCAAGGCCACGATGCATTCATTATATGGAGTAATTTCTAGTTTACCCCAATTTCTAAGGTGCAGCCCTTCAGGGTCCCAATCTGAAGGTGAAGAAAGAGGCTTTTTTCCTTTTTGGCCTTTTGTTTATTAGGCTATCACATGACTTACACTCTAGCTGCTGCTTCTAGATGGCTAGACTGACTCACCTCTCAAATTGCTGTCCCTTAGTGGATCTCAAAACACTGTCCTATGAGCTCTTTGACCCATTCAGGACTGGTCATTTCTTCTGTTTTGCCAAATTGTATTACTGGTCTTCAGTAAGAGTTAATTTAAATTGCTTAATGTTCTGTAACCCAGTAAGAGTGTCTTCTTGTTGGGTCTTCACAGGCAGAATTTACTTACCAATGCCAGTGACCTGGTCACTTTTATCTAAACTTCAGACTT
Source organism: Dinomys branickii (assembly GCA_004027595.1). Taxonomy (NCBI): domain Eukaryota; kingdom Metazoa; phylum Chordata; class Mammalia; order Rodentia; family Dinomyidae; genus Dinomys; species Dinomys branickii. The sequence goes on from PVLD010027185.1 coordinate 12,965, forward strand.
ATTCCCTAGTTCTGTATAAACTTTGTTTTGAATCTCTGTAGTCACATAATTGTGTCTATTTTTTTAATTAAAAGGTTATTCTTTCTCCTTCTCTCCCTCCTGTCCTCCTCCTGTCTGTATAAATGTAAGTGGGAAGAAATTGTTCAAAAGGAAAAAAGGAACTAGGAGAGAGGACAGTAGGGAAAAGGGAAAAGATGCAAATCATTTACACTGTTAAGTGTATCTTAGTTCATTAAAAAGGCAGGTTTGTGCTAGTATTGATTAGAGAAATTTTTATGCCCATATCCTGTACCCTAAGTAACTACTTTAAAGATAAAAACATGTAATGTATTAGCTCTTGTTACTCTCCTATTATTTTATTAGGACATTTTATTTTAACTTTTTTCCATTAAATAAAAAGTAAGTAAATTATTTCTTGACTACTCGGCAACATTTTGATTCTCTTCAACCTTGGCCAATTTCTACATCTGACAGTGGATGATTTTATCATGTTTAGATTTGAGCTAAGCATAGTGTTTATGACTCTCAAAATATGAATTCTCACTTAGTCGTTATTTAAATTTGTATGCATATTACAAAGTTTTTTCCCTGTCATAGAAAACGATACTTGCCTAGTTATGCTTTTACCATTACCACTTGTGTCTCAGTGTACCTGTCTCTGTGGGGATATAATACAGATCTGTTCTTGGGAAATGGAAAAAAGAGGCCAGTCTGAGAGTTTGAAGTTTGCCACCATATGAGAGTCTCCACCTAATGAATAAATGTGGTGCATTGCCAATTTCAAACTTTTTCTTCTGTGTAAATTAATTCCCCTGGCAGACTGTGAGGTAACTGTGGGATAACTAGGTCTGGTATTAAGTAGAGGATTAGGAAACAAGGCCTAGGAGAAGTACTTTGCTTGTGATCCCACACCTGGTGTGTGACGTGTGTTGTCTATTTTTATAGCACATTTTATTTCAGCTATTATGGCTTATAGGTGTTCACTGACTTCCGGTTTTGTCATTTTATGCTTTCTTCTTTCTGTAAATCATGTATCATGACTCAGTGACTCATATGCTAAGGATAGAAGCGACTCAGAGACTGTTCTTCATCTGCCATCCTCATTGCCCCCCCCACCTCACCCCATTTCTAGAGTATGGTCCCACTAGCTCTGAACTCTGCAACTGTGCCCTGTTGGAAAGCTTGACGTGTCGCTGGTCCTCTCATCCCCCGTGTGTAGTCCCTTTTCCTCTTTACACGTGCCTCTGTTTTTGCAGTTCTATAAAAGCTGCTTGTTTCCTTTGCTCTTGTCAGTCATGGTTAAACTCAAACTTCACTACCCTTCCAATTCCCTGGATATTATCTGTATGACGTCCTTATTTTGCTTCATCAAGTGCTCCCAAAGAAATCATAGCAAAAATCTTATTTGCTTTATCCTTTTCGATCCTAGGGAGGGCAAAAGCTGACCTGCCTCATTCTCATTTCCCAGCTATAAAGTCAGTGCTCTGGTACTTGTGGTGCTTCTGCTTCCGAGGGTTCCATGTATCTTGTTCTCAGCATTCTTGCTGCTGCCTTGAACAGTTATCTTATTCCTACATTAGACCTGTGGAAATAAATGGGACTGTTGATTTGTAGCATTTTCAGGCACGTGCTCAGGCACTGTGTGTTGTAGGGTATGAAGAAACTGCTTCCTCAAATTTAGTATTACTCCATTTTTACCTGAGAACCATGTTTTGTTTATTCCTCTCTAAAGAATCTTTTCTGGAAAGTTCATACATTAGGTTTCTCCCTTGTCCCACTCATGAATCTGTTTTGCTTTAACATATTGATAGAACTGTTGACTTATATGAAAATCTTTTGAATTTCCTCATTGAAGACATCTGCACTTTCCATTTATTTTTTATTTTTGAGACAGGGTCTTGCTCTGTCAGTCAGGCTGGTCTTGAACTCACTGTGTAGGCCAGCTTGGCCTGGAACTCAAAGCAATCCTGCCTCAACTTCCTGAGTGCTGGGATTACAGGCATGTGCCACCATGCCCGGCAGTGCTTTTTATTTTTTAACCCTATGTCTTTTCTGTTACTGACTTTATTTTTATTCAATACTTGTTTTACTGAACCCATCTTTCCTTTCTTACAACTTCATTCTCATCACAATACAGAGTATACTTTTTTACCAGTTCAAGAGAAGCTTCAGCATTGGATATGGGCTTCATACTTCTGTCTTTATCGCTTTCTTTCTAATGCTGCTGGGGATGGAACCCAGGACCTTGTGCTGCTAGGCAAGTGCTCTACTCCTGAGCTCAGCCTTTCTAGCTGCTTTTGTTTTACAGACTGTGCCAAATAATTAACCTTTAAAATATTATCTTTAATATATTACCTTTTTCTTCTTAAAGTCAGCTCCTGGTAGTTGATACTATTTTGTTTGTTGTTTGTTTATTGGTATTTGGGATTAAACCTCAGGGCCTTCACACCAAGCAACATCCCAGTTCTCTTTTAGTTTTTATTTTGAGGCAGGGTCTTGTTGGGTCACTCATTTGTCTAGACAGGCTTTGAACTTGTGATCCTCCTGCCTCAGCCTCCCAGAGTGCTGGGATTATAGGCATGTATCACCATTCCTGGCAGATACTTTATTTTTAATTTTATTTGTGAACATCTCCAACCATATACAAATAAAAAGTTCAGTGAACTTCTGATGGATGCTATAGTATTAGCATGTCACCATACTCATTTCATCTCTCTTCTTATATTTTTCCAATAATTTAAACCATACCCAAAACGTAGTTGACCCCTAAATTAACATGCCTCTAAAACAGTACACTTTCTTACATAACTACCATGTCATAGACAACACTCCTAATAATAATTCCTTAATGGCATAGATAATACTTACTAGTCCACACTTAATTTCCTCCAGTTAAGTCTTTCTTAATTTGCTTGTAGTCTTTAAAAGCCTCTTAATGCTCAAAATGTCCTTTGCTGGTGGGGCATTAACTTGTTCTTTTTTCTTTTGTCTGTCTGTTTTGTTTTTCCTTTTGCTGTTTGAGACAGGGTCTTGCTATGTAGTTTAGTCTGGCCTTGAACTCACAAAGTAGACTAGGTAGGCCTCAAACACATGGAGATCCTCCTATCTCAGCCTCCATAGTGCTGGGATTACATGTGTATGATTCCTGGCTTCTTTGTATTTCATAAGGGCTGGGCATTAGATTTATAGACTCAATTAGGTTCAAATTGTATTTTTTGGAGGGGTAAGCAAAAGTTCTTGCTGTCGCTTCGTATTACATCACAGCTGGAAGCACATGATGTCTGGTCGGTTCAAGTATTGCTGTGATTCATCTGAGGGTTCTGCTAGGCAGCTGGATATTTTCATGAAACTTACCTTTTTACCCAGTGCTTTTATCATCCATTGATTACTAGTATGTGAAGTAGTTATTTATTTAAATGTTGCAAAATTATAATTGTTCTAGTTTGGTCACTTATACCATCAGCTGAAATTTTTCTGTATGGAAGAACTTTTTCCTCATTTACTAGGGCTATTTGGGTAAGCTGTAATATCTAGCCAGTTCTTGAGTTTTAAAACTCCTCTAATTGAGGAGCTGAAGACTGTGCTTTTTTTCTTTAACAAAAACTTTTATCATTTAATTAAGGTTTATGATAATGTAATTTTCTTCCTTTTTGATGATGTTCAAGTCATTCTTGAATGGTAGGTTAGTGATTTCAGGGGCTAAAGTATTACAAGGGTCTCTTAAGTCCTGAATAAGCTGTTCTGATTATCTTAAAAGAGACATAGAGTGGCAGAGAAACTGGGAAGACTGTATACCTCTTTCACTACTGCAGTGTTGCTGAGGGTGTGGCATTTGCTTGAGGTGTGGGAATATAAAAAGTACTCTCCTTCACCGGAGACTAAATATTCTCATTATGGAGTCATTTAAATTTTAAAGACCTATGGCCCTAAAAGGGCCCCAGCACAGTTTTGTAATGAAACTCATTACTTTTAATAACCAGTATATCTTGGGAAGCTGTAGGAACCCCTGATGATCTCTAACTACAGCTCCTCCTGCTAGCTTTCTGTGAAGCCAGAATCTCTGCAAAGCGTTTTGTGCCCTCTGCCCTTGGGAGCTCTGCCTTAGGCTAGAGGTGCTGGAGTGTGGCGGTTCTGATGGCCAGGAGAACTTTCTTTTAGCATTGATAGAACATAAAGTTCATTCATTGACATTTCATGTAGTAAAGTGACTGCTTGCATTTTCATGACCTTTTATTTGTGTGCTGCATCACTTTCTCATGCTATGTTCTTTAAAGTTTTCAGTTTCAATCTTACCTTTTTGGCCTTTGATTTTTTTTTTTAGGACACTATCTTCAACCTTCAAGTTGTCACCGTGAATTGTGTGTCAAACTACACAGGGTGCCTCAGTTGAAATTTCAGTTGAAAAATTGGAGGTAAGGAGAGTATGTATATCTTTTAAATATGACTGTATCACTGTTAACATGTTTCATATTTATAGCCCTTTCTATATGTGATTCCTTGCCCTTTGTGCACTCAAGAGCAAGGGTTTTTTAAAAAAGATGTTCAGGGATTTCATGTATTTAGATCAGGACAGAAACAGCCACTGTTGGCTGTGCAGTAGTAAAGAGCACAATTTCTTTGAACAGTTAATTTGCTTTTAGAAACTTCATCAGCACTAGAAGGACAATTTGGCAGTTGATTTTGAATAAAAGGGGCCAATCTTGCTCAAGGCCTAGATTCCCATTGGTTGTAGCTGGTGGAGCTTGGAAGACCTGTCCCAGAAAGTACCTGGATATGTGTGGATATCCAGATCTTTCAGTTTTTCTTACAGACTGAATCTTCCTAGTCTTTATTGTAGAATAGATCTTCCTAGTCTTTATTGTAATTTTTAAGTTCTCAGATCTGTGTTCCAGAACTGACATGAACAGATGGTAAATTTAGTATTATTATGAACAAATAAGGATACCATTTTTTAAAGTGGTATTGTAGCTGTGATTCTTGCTTTGAGCCATTGGACAGCTCTGTATCAAGAAAGACATTATATAACAATATCAGTTTTGATTTCTAGATCGTTTATCTTACTATGTTATGAAAATATTCCTACTCATTTTAACACCTATTTCCTAGTATAATATACATGGAACATGTTGTGAATTAAATACAGGACAAGATGTTATGAGGCCTGTTTAATCATTTTGTCTCTTTAGCAGGTTTTTAGACCTCTCTACCTTCAATTACCGTTTTGTGTAAAATAAGTTTGTATTGGGGTTGGGCTCAGGCTTTCGCAGTGTCAGCACTGTTAACAGCTTGGCCAAGATGATTCTTTGTTGTCAGGTGCTACCCTGTGCACTGTGGGAATCTGTCCCTGACCTCTGCCCACCAGATGTCAATAGCACCCCTCTCCAGTGTGACAGACAAAAGAGGTTCCAGATGCATAGGCCAAATTGTCCCAGATTGAGAACCACTGAGTTAGATGATGTGTTACACTTCCATCCACCTTTGTAATTCTATTTTTATTTGAAACAAAACCAGTATATTCTTTGCAATCTTTCTTAGATTTTATCTTTTCCGTGAAGTTCTCCTTACCTCTCTGTTTTTGTCCTACTGTAATTGTTTCTTTTTCTGACTATGTATTATAGGGCTCAACTGCACACTATTGTAATTGCCAGTGTATTTCTCACTTTAAGTGCGTGGGCCTTCTGTATCTTTAAGTTCAGATTTTATTAAATGAATGAACAGTGGATTTGGTAATACCTCACAGTATTCTAAATCAGTAATTTTTCAAGCAACCCAGAGTAAGAAATACATTTTAATTATGATCTATCTAGTACATATGCACATACCTGAAATATTTTTGGATTAGTATTTATTATTACTACACATGAAACACTTTGATGTTTTCTAAAAAGACTATTAAGCAATAAAATGTGGAGATCTGTCTCTGACATATGTAACTATTAGGTTTCCTAGCTTTATTTTTAAATAAAGACACATAGGCATTGATCCAGCAAAGAGTTTCAGAACACCTTAACCAGAGCAAATTAGATTTCAAGTTATTTGAAAGTCTTATGTTTTGTCATTTATACTGATTTAGTATGTACAAGGCACTTGTTTTGTTCTTGTTCTTAAGATTTATATTCATAAAAGCTATAGGAGAATAAAAAGTTAACAAGTATTACAAGTGGTAATAAACACACAGTAACTTTTATAGGCAGAAAGGGAGATAGCTGAACGGATTGAAGTTCATGGTAGAAGGTTAACATGATTGGAATATGTTTTGCGTTGTCATATCAGACAGTGGAAAAGCTATTACCTACAGTAGAAATAGCATTCAAGAAAGTACACAATTTCCTGCTCATACTTGTTCATTTTTTGGACAGTATTGTAGAAGTAACTGAGAAGTTAAAGAAGAAAAAGTATTGTAAAGTGTTAAAAATATATGTTGTAAATAGACTATGCTACTGTGCTTGTGAAATGCAGTTTACTGAGGAGATTAATTGGAAACTTACATGATGATGGCTCTGGTATAAACCAGTGTTTGCCCTAAATTACAATGTTAATTTTGAATTACTAGGTTTACTGAGAATGCATATTGCAGATAATCTCTAAGTGACTGAAAGAGTGCTCATCTATTAAAATAAGTAAATAAGGTTATTAGTCTATATATATATTTCTCTTCATGGAATAGAAGTGGTTTGTATAGTAGTCAGCATTTTTAAAAATTTATGTACTATATCACCTATGCAGTTAAAAATTATGTGCCTATGTCACAGGCTGAGGCTTAATCCTTTGTTTGCTGAATAGAATGAGAGGTGCAGGATGCTAAGTTACAACCAGGTGAACCACAAAAAACTTAAGAAAATATGCAGTGGACTACATTTCTGTCTTTTTGAGCTATGGCTTCCTTCTGTAGAATAATGTAGAATTTAATAACCATCTTAGCCTGTTACTTTCTCATCACTGATACACAGTCCTCAATACCCACAACTTAAAGGAGGAGGCATCTGTTTTGGCTTATAGTTTCAGAAGTGTCAGGCCCTGTGTGGTCTGCCAGTTCCAAGGAACAGTCAGCATAGTGGAAGAATCTGGCAGAGGAAAGCTGCTCACGTCATTTCAGCCAGGAAGCAGAGGTGACAACAGGCAGAGCCAGGGAGGAACATGTGTCATACCCCCTGTGAACTGCCTCTTCCAATCAGGCCCCGCCTCCCCAGCATGCTCAGCCTGCTGAGCTCACCAGCTGCTGCATCCACGGATGAGTACAGAGGCCCACGATGCAGTCACCTTCCCAAAGCCCTGCATCTAAGCATGGGAGAACTCGGGGTTGTGACCCGGGTCCCAGCCACAGCAATGACAATAGAAGATCCTTTTGATCCAGGAGAAAAGAAGATTCAGCTTAGAGCTACCTTCCATAAAAGTGTGGACGAGCATCCTGTCTGCTGTTACTTTAGGGTACTAGAAGTCAACTAGATTATGTCATTTTCCATTCTATCTTTTCATTTTTCTCAGATTTCTAGACCACTGAAAAGAAGATGCTTTCAGAGCTGGTGATGTGAACAAAGAAACTTTGTGCCAGGGCTCATAGACTATATTCAGGTGGTTTCCCCGCCCCAATCTTAAATAGATTTTATTTTTTAAGAACAGTTTTAATTTTACAGAAAAATTGAGACTATAGTACTTCGAGTCCCCATATATCCTGCACTCAGCTTCTCCTCTTATTAAGTTTATATTAGTTGGGGCTGGGGGTATAGCTCAGTGGCATAAGCGCTTGCCTGGCAAGCGCAAGGTCCTGAGTTCGATCCCCGGTACCGGAAAAAAAAAAAGTTTATATTAGCATGCTATGTTTGAATCATTATAATTAATTGAAAGTCCTTACTGTATTTAGATATCCTTGTTTTTTTATTATTTTAAAAGTAAAAGAACAAAAACATTAACAAACAGACACAAAGTAGCGTAAGAATAGTACAATCAAAACTGATATACAGACAAGGTGACGGAATCAACAATGGTTGTTGCTTTATATATTGATAACTTCGGAGGGTATATTCAGGAACACAGATACAGACATGCAAAATTGATCAAACAATTAATCATCAACTATTCCTTACTATAAAGTGACCTAAGTCAGTAGTACAACTATGTAAGATATGCTGTACATACATACTTTCTT
>PVLD010027186.1:0-21107 GCA_004027595.1 Dinomys branickii
AGACAGGGTCTTGCTTTGTAGTTCAAGCTGGCCTTAAACTCTTTATGTAGCCCAGGTTGGCCTTGCACTCACCGTGATCCGCTTGCCTCAGCCTCCTGACAGCTGGGATTACAGGCGTGCGCCGCTGTGTCCGGCTTAGAGCCATAGATCTTGATTACCTAACTGCTCAGTGGATGAGCATCTGATGAAACAAGCACTTCATACAGAAAAACACAGCGACAGAAAGCTTTCTGTGGTGTGTAACAAGTAAATGAGTTGATCGTTTTTCAATCCCTCTACTTCAACTTTATAGAGATCTTTGCTATATATAGAAATATTTTAAAATTGGGCATGGTGGCTAACGTTTGTAATCCTAGTGTTCTGGGAGTTGAGACAGGAGAATCTGAAGTTTAAATCTAGCCTGGGTAATTTAGACACTTAGTGAGACTTTGTCTGAACATGATGATAAATAAAGGGCTGGAGATGAAGGTCAGAAGGGTTGAGGTCAATCCCCAGTACACACCGCCACCAAAAGTATAACCACAGTACTGTGTAATTTATAGGAAGAAGAGAAATGCATTTTTAAAAGATATTACATTTTTTAGTTCACTGATATAACAGTAGTAGGAAGACTTAGTAATGCCAACCAAATTTGTGATAAGTATGCTGTACTCCATACCATATTTGTAAAACTGACAGTCACCGTGTTCACCTGAGGTCATAATCCAGTCAGAACAAGGTAAAACAAAAAGACAGTAGAGGAACAAAGTACTCCTCCTGCCTCAGCCTTCCATAATGCTGGGATTACAGGTGTGTGCCACCATACCTGGCTTGGTTACACAATATTAATCTATCTTATTGCCTTTAGATCGTTTAAAAATATTTAAGAAATTGTCTTAGTCACTTTCTCTTTAGGACAGGTTTATCTCAGCTCAAGATTTTAATCCAGTTAACTGACTCCAAGGCAGAAAGGTATTGTTATGCCCCTTACATCAGTGGGAAGCAGAGAGTGAGAGGAGGAGGCAAGAGTGGAGAGATGCACCCTCCCAGGTCAGGCCCCCCAGTGATCCTCTTGTTAGTTCAGACCTCCCCTAACAGCGTGTCAGCTGTCACACACCCATAATCCAGTCACCTTTCTGAAGCCCCACCTATGAGCATACCAGGCTTTGGAGGCACCTAGATGTGAACCACAACAGAAATTTCTCTTAGAATGGTTGTGTATTTACAAAGGGACAGAGTTCACATATAACTCACTCCCAGTTTCCCCACTAGATCATTTTTTTCCCTTAGGTATTCCATTTACTTTCATTTTTGCACATGTGTAGGATATTCGATGATTGTTGAATGTCTCTAAAGAATATAACGATCTCATAGAGAGAACAGTACCCTATGAAGTAGAGACTGATTTTTATGAGTGCTTATGTGAGGTAGCAGTGATGGCCAGCCAAGGAGGGTAAGAGAATATTTTTCCTAAAGAAGGTAGCATTTGAATTAGTCTATAGAGATGGGGTTTGGCCTTATGGGAGCTGGGGAAAGAAATAGGGAGCTAATTTAGATTGCCTCTTGTTCCTAGTGATTACGGCCTTTCTAAGGAGAATGTGGGCATGCCATGCCCAAAATAAGCCTATGGTTTTGGCTATAATAGCTGTCCTCCTAGACATCCTATGACTTTTGATAAAGTCTGTCAGGGGCATTGCCAGTACCTTCAGCCAGTTTGGTTCTTAGGCTCTTTTTTCACTGAAGGTCCCATCTTTTTAATGCAGCTTACAGTGCGGGTGCTTCCTTTGCTGTTGGGACTTCATCATCTAGCATAGTAAAACAAATGGCTGAGTTCTGTCCTTACTGGTTCTGTCCTTTGCCTCCTTTCTTCTCAGGTGTCAGAAATGGCTGTTTCAGAGCTACCCGGTAACCCTAATGCTGTCTGGACAGTACGTCGGCACATTGAAGGTGAGCATTCCTTGCTCAGAGCCTGGGAGCCATTGCCATAGACTTCAGAGGCTGTATTCACAATGTTTCTGTACCACGTCATCTAGCACCACATACCAAAAACTTCTGTCCCATCACTGTAGTTTTGAGGTTCTTTCATTCCAGATAACTTCAGTTGTTATTCTTTTTTGTGCAAGAGATTAAGAGGAGCATAGGACAGCTGTTTTAGTTGTGTAAACATTTCAGTGTGGTAGAACTGTTGTGTTTTCAACTTTGTAAAGGTATGGTATGAGGGAAACTTGAGTTTTTTTTTTCGTGTGCTGAAATTACAGTGAAATTCAAGGTAGTATTCTAGGAATTAAGAGAGTTGGTAAAGTTGTAACTTGTGTTTGAGGAAAGCAGAGATGATTGAGTGGACTCAGAATTTTGGAGAGAGTGGAGGGGAGTTCAGAGTTCTGCATACAAATGGTTACCTCACCCTACAACTTTGAAAGTAATGTGAAAATCATGGGATTAGAACTTGGTTCCCGTTCTCCTCTGGCTCACTGGAGCTGCAGATCGTTTCTGTTCCAAAACCCTCATGTACTGCTTTCCCTTGTGAATGTGGGATTGTTAAGATTGCACTCACCAGCAGACAGCTTTTTCTAGTTTTTTTTTTTTTTTTGCGGTACTGGGGATCGAACTCAGGACCCTGCGCTTGCTAGGCAAGCGCTTATTCCACTGAGCTATATCCCCAGCCCAAGACAGCTTTTTCTAGAACTCTGAAATTCTGCTTGGTGTTTAGATGTTCTAGTTGAATGGAACAAATTTAAGGGAGCTGGGAATTGTGTAGGAGGAAAACTTCTTTCTATTAATAGAATACTGCACATTTTTGTGGATTTTGTTTTCATTGAGCTGTTGGAATCAAATTAGTAGAGTTGAAAGAGGAAAAAATGAACAGGAAGTTGGTAGGCTTGTTTTAGCTGAGAATACATTAGGTAATTGATTTTTAAGCCAGTCCCACCTTACATGTGATGTCTGTATGAAGAAGCTGCTCGGCGTTGATGTTCACCTTTAGCTTGGTAGTCTTACTAGTGTTTTGGTTCTTGAAAACATTCCCAGAGGTTGTTGGCAGTAAAAAGGTGCTTTTGTTGCCTTTTGGTAGTGGAGCTAAGAATTGAGCCCTAGACCTTACACATACTTGGCAAGTACTCTGCTCCTGAGCTCCATCTCTAGCCACTTTAAAAATACTTTTGAGACAGAGTTCCATTAAGTTGCCTGTGCTGGCCTCAAGCTTATAATACGCTTGCTTCAGCGTCTGAGGTGTCTGGGATTATAGTCCTGCAACACCACATTTGTTTAGAAATACCCTTTAAGATAACAACGTGATCTCTTTTTTTTTTTTTTAACATTTTTAGATGAATTTTTAATTTTAAGGCAGATTTTGGTTTACAGAAAAGTTACTCGTGTTTATGAAGGAGGCAGGAAGTGGTAAAGGGTTGATTCCTACTTAGCTGGACACATCTAGATAATAGGGATGGGAAACCTTGTTTCCTAAATCGTAGTCAAGTATCCATTTGACCTGACAGCAGTGGAAGTCTGTGGGTCTTTCTGGATTAAGTTCTGTACTTGTACTCTTGTCGTCATTTGAGTGCCCACTGTATATTCAGATGAATGAGCAGACTCGTTCCCTCAGAGCACCTGCCCTCTAACAGAGGAGATGAGGGCTGTCAGTAGTGCAGAGGTGGAGCACTTGCTTAAGCCTGCAAAGCTCTCAATCCCCAGCACTGCTACAGAATTAAACAAAAAGAGGGCAGGTGTGGGAAACTGTTGAGTGCTGTCGTGTGACAAAAGGCGTGAACCTGCTCTTGGGTTAGAGGAAGGCATTGGGCTTACATGCTTGAGGATCAGACAGAATATGTTTGCTTCATGATAGTATATTGTGTGATGGAACTTGTAGTTGAAAAGTTTTCTTCCTGTTAAATATCAAGGCCTATGGAAGGACTATACCTGATACATTTCCATAGTATAATTTGGTTCACTACCCAGGAATATAGGTCAGGTTTTCTTCTGTTCATTTTCTTTCCAGGTACTCCAAATTACTGTTGAGCAGTCCTGTCCACATGTGCTGCAGTCTTCAGAAAAATACTAACCTTGGCTGGTACTTGGTGATGCATACTACCAATACCAAGCCTTTTTTTCTCTTCCACAGGTGGCTGGTGAAGGTGCTGATCACCACAGGTGTGTACCTACTGCTAGGGTCTACTGTGGGTTCTTATAGTTCACCCAGGGAGAGAGATCTTCACAAAATAATTGAGGCTGCCCTGATGGCCTCTCCCAGGGTAACTTTGCAGTTGGAAGGTGTACTGACTGAGAAAGGCAGCCTCTGGAGAGAGCTTTGGAGTACACTCAAGACTGCTGAGTCTAGATAAGCACCAGAATGAGATACTGTATAGGAGGCTTGAATAAGCTGGATAGGTGGCTCAGTTTACCCTTTGGAATGAGCTGTAAGCTGCTCGTTGAGCCCAAGCTCTGAAAGCAAAGGAAATTAAAGAGTAAAGCTTTCTTTCTCTGGGTGCCTCAGTCGCACTCAGATGTGAGGCCTAAAGCTATATCCCTAGCCCGTTGTTTTGAGACAAGGTCTCACTCTCATCAGTTTCCTAGGCTGGCCTTAAACTTGTGGTTCTTTCGCCCTAGCCTCCTTGGCTGCTTGTATTACAGGTGTGTGCCACCATTGCCAGTTCTAATGTTCCTTATGACACTTAAAACGACTAGAAAAAGGCAACACGGGTGTTTATAGTTCTTAGTCATTTACCTTGCCTGAGGCATGGCTTTGTTCTGAGAGCCAACTTAGAACTTAAACTATCCATGAAATGTAAGAGTGACTACTCTGCTGCAAGTCTTCCCAGTAGAGAATGGGTCTTCACAGAGTAACACACTAGGAGGAAAATCTGTGATGGAAAGCAGCTTTTAGACATTAAGTCCTTGCCCTTGAACTTGAATTGTCTAGCTAAAGTATGATCTGTCAAGTTGAGTGAGCATCTCTTTGATGTTTGAACAGTCAGGGTTCTTGGTCAGAGGGAAAGTAGGAACCCAGGAGCCCTTTGCCTTTCTTCCCCATTCTCTTTGCATGCAAGTCAAAAGTTTCTAAGATTTCTCTTTTGGAAACCTCATTTTTCTCCTTGAGTAAAGGAAGAGACTGGAAATTTCTGTCTTTTGTTGTTTGGCTTTACTTTACTCTGACATAGTTTTATTAAGGGAAACATGAAAATGGTAGTTTTCAAATAAAATTAAGTAATTTTTGTTACTGCACACCAGAGATTTTTCTTTCAAAAATTTGAGAGCAGTAAAGCTCCAAGTGTTAACGTAGAGCCTCCAAGCTTATGTATTTTGTGGACATGGATTTTTATTTTGTTGTAAGCTACTAAGACATCCACTTCAGGGCACCTGTATCTTACTCATGTTATTATAGTGAACAGTGGGTGTTTTGTTTTTTTTTTTTCTTTTTTGAGATGGTCTCACTATGCAGTTCAGGATGGTCTTGAACTCACTTTGTAGCCCAGGTTGGCCTCGAACTTACAACAGTCCTCCTGCCTCCGCCTCCCGAGTGCTGGGATTATAGGCGTGTGCCACCATGCCTGACATCAGTGGATTTAGTTTTATAGAGCCATTTTATAAGATTTCCCCGGAGTACTTGGTATATGTGATAATTATAACAAAATAAATTAAAACCAAATATTTTCTTGTCCAGTTACTGTTGATGATTTGGAAAATTAACCTTTACTCTGTGGATTCTTGGCCTAAGCTTTAGAGTACTATACACCTGTTAGGAAAGATCTTTGATCTTGCTCTTCAGCCACGTTGTGCACAAGGGCATTATTAGCTGAAACGATTTTGCAAAACAGTGCTTACCCTTACAGTGCGACATTCTCTCGTAAGTTATATTTATTTGTATCTTAAAGAGCTGATTGCTACCCATCAAACTGATTTTATATCCTATTACTAGGTCAGAACACTATTAGGCTATACCAATGCATACCTTCACTTGACCCATCCTTTTACAAAGAATGCTGATTTTTCTGAGGTCATCCTGTAATTTTAGTTCAGTTATACCTCATTTGCAGTGGTCAAAACAAAAAAACAGGAAGTGTTCTTGATGTATGTGGCGCTGAGCTCCAGTAACAGCAGCTGTGATAATTGCTGCTGCTGTTGTGAGGCAGCCTCCAGTTTAGTGCTTCATCTTGTTATTTTTTCCTGTTTATCTGATGGCTACTTAAAGGGGACAGAAAGTGGCGAGTTGATAGAATAATTCAAATGTAAAGAAGGAAAGTCTCTTACTTGAAAAGTTAACATGTTCTGAGCATTTTCCAGCTTTGTGGCAAAGATGGTGGGTATGGGGACACAGGTTGTAGATTAGGAGATACAGGAAATGGATGCTTCCTACGGGAGATACTTTTGAGATGGCTATACACCTCACGTTCTCTCACCCTGAGAAACGAGTGTTTATCTGACTACATTTCATTGCAAAACTAAATCCTAAAAAAAAACAGAGGTCCAGGGCTGACTGTAAACATCACCCTTCCTTGTTTATTGGTTGATGCCCTTGTATTGTTCCCAGAGTGACTAGTGTTCCCATTTCCAATCCAAGAACTGATCTCATGGAGGCCCAAGTTCTGTTTTTATTTAAGAGTTTATATTCCTACATTATTCTGGTTTTTTTTTTTGTCTTTGAGACAGCATTTCACTCTGATTCAGGCTGGCCTTGAATTTGCAGTGATCTTCCTGCTCCAGCCTCCTAAGTGCTGGAATTACAGATTTGTGCGCCACCACACCTGGCCCATTGTTTTGTTTTGGGAAAAGTTAAGGCATCTCTCCTGGTTAATAAGGAATGTCTCTTAAGGAGTTCTGGTTGGTAACAAGCTAAATGTACAGTAGCTAAATAAGTAAATATTCAGAATTTCGTGTTTCTGATGCTCTTGTGTTGTCCCTGTTCATTGTCTGGCATATGTTTCAGTAAAATACTAGCCTTCAAAGGTGCTAGAGAAAGACTTTTGTATTCAGTGTATATAGGCATTTTTCTGTAGGCTCTGTGACCCTCGTATATCTTTTGGTTCATCCTGATGTGTGTGTGTGTTGTGTGCTCTTTGGTGACTACACATAGAAGTGCCTTGGAAGATTTCTGAAAACTTTTATCTTAGTGTCTCATTTGGCTTTGTAACTCCGATGACTTCTTAGCTAACCAACTCCTTTCTTTTCTTTTCCAGATGAGTTTGATGCCTATATCATTGTGTCTTTCGTGAATGCCACCCTTGTGCTGTCTATCGGAGAGACTGTGGAGGAAGTGACTGACTCCGGGTTCCTGGGCACCACCCCGACCTTGTCCTGCTCTTTGTTAGGAGATGACGCTTTGGTGCAGGTGAGGATTCTCGGAGCCTGCTTACTGTGCTTGCCTTGTCTTCTCTTTGCCTCATTGACCTGCATTCATTTCTTTTCACCCTCCCTTGCTTAGGAAGCCTTAGGGAGGAGACATATTTTATTAATGTGAAGAACTGCATTAAGACTTAAGTCTTTCTGAGTTTTGTGTGGTATCTGCTGTCTGTTCACTTGGAGAGTTTTGAAATGTTACCTCAGTTTGCCATTTCTCTGATGGTTAACAGAGTCCATCATGGTTGCGTTTCTCTTTCTTTTCTGGTACCAGAGATTGAACCCAGCGCTTTCTGAGTTATGTAGACTGGGCTGGACCTGTGGGCCCTTGCTTCAGCCTTGTCCTCATCCCTATAAAGATATTTATGTGTGGATGGGTTGTTTTTGTTTTTAGGGGATTTTTTGAGACAGGGTCTGGCTTTATAATTCAGGCTGGCCTTGAACTCATTCGTAGAACTTGTGGCAGTCTTCCTGCCTCGGCCTCCTGAATGTTGGGATTACAGGTATGTGCCACCATTCCTGGCCATAGGCATTTTGTTACTGAGTTTTGAACTTGGAAGTGAACACTGCAGAACATGAACTTTTTAACAGTTGACCTTGTCCAGCACCTGCTAACTCCATTTCTTGATCTCATGAGGATGATAGATATGAAAGTTGTGAAGATCATTGTAAGTTACGAGTCGAGTTGGTAAAGCTGGTTTCCTCCTTTTCCTGACTCTAGGTGTATCCAGATGGCATTCGACACATACGAGCAGACAAGCGAGTCAACGAGTGGAAGACCCCTGGGAAAAAAACAATTGTGAAGTGTGCGGTGAACCAGCGACAAGTGGTGATTGCGCTGACAGGAGGAGAGCTGGTGTATTTTGAAATGGATCCCGTATGTTACTTTATTATTCTCTGTGGGACGTAGCGTAGGGTCCAGTCACCAAGATAGGAGTTGTGTTCTCCACTTCTAGGTTAATTCACAAGAAAAAGAATTGGGAATGAAAGTGTTGAGAAGCCATTTGCCCCTTTCCAGAGGCAGAAAAAGGAGTGGTTGTTGCCTGATCCTAATTAGAGTTGTGAAATCCTCTCTTAGCAGTGGAACACTTAATTCTTCTGCACCTTATTTACATTTTTCTGACAAGTATTTGGTGTAGATTTATTTTCTGCTATCTGAATCCCATTTTAATGACTTAATTATATTATATTTTATTTTATTTTATTTTTTTCCAGGACCGGGGATCGAACTCAGGGCCTTAGTGCTTAGCGGGCAAGCACTTACACCACTGAGCTATACCTCCAGCCCCCTGAATCCCATTTTAGAAATTTTCCTTTGTTCTTCTCTGTGGAAGGATGTAGCGTACACTGAATTATCATGCTTTCAGAAATCTATAGTGTGGTTGAGATTTTGATTGTCTTATTGGAATTCTCTTTCACCCAGACTTACTCAAAATCTTCTGAACAGATAAACAGTTTATCTCCATTTCCCAAGAATTAGGTTGGCTTAGAAAATTGGCAGCACATTTTTCTTGAAGGTCTCTTGATGTCTTATCTCAGAGATATTAATTTTGCTCACTATTAGCATGTTAGCTTCAGTCTTAGAGAGAGTCTTGGTCACTGATTATATAAGAGGAGTGAGAAGTGGCAGGAAGAAACCTAACAGTCTGTCTTCTGTCCCTGGGCCCAGGGTTTTGGATTGTATTGGAGCATCTGGACCTCACTGTGTCTTTCTCCTATAGTCAGGACAGCTGAACGAGTACACAGAGCGGAAGGAGATGTCAGCAGATGTGGTGTGCATGAGTCTGGCCAACGTACCGCCTGGAGAGCAGCGGTCTCGCTTCCTGGCTGTGGGGCTGGTAGACAACACTGTCAGAATCATCTCCTTGGACCCTTCAGTGAGTGAGACCCTCTGCTTCATAGGTCTTCTGGTTGGAACTTAAACATTTGGACCCTAAGATCTATATCTGTTGCTCCTCTGTCTCCTTGTCTTTTGGTGTGTCTCTCTCTGCCTCTCTGTGTGTCTCTCTCATTTTATGGTGCTGGAGTCAGACCCAGGGCTCCATGCATGTTGGGCAAATGTTTTCCACTGAGCTACACTCTGAGCCCCGTATCTGCTGTTATCTCCTGGTTATCATAGTAGCATGCCTCGGGACACTTGTGCTGTGCTTTTAGGATATTAATTTGAGATTACTAAATGTTTCTTTTATTTTTTTTTCCCTTTGGTACCGGGAATTGAACTCAGGACCTTGTGCTTTCCAGGCAGGTGCTTGTGCTACTGAGCTATATCCCTGGCCCTACTAAATGTTTCTTTGACATAAGCTTTGAATCTTTTTTTTTAATAGTTAAAAAACCAGTATCTCCAAGACTGTTTGTATGAAAGGAATTTTACTTGCTCAGAGCATTAGATGACTTTCAGAAAAGAACCCTTCACTTACTTACTTTTATCATAATTCAGTTTGAAAAAAGGAAAGCAAGATCCTCCCAGTACTTGTTCTGAGATTTAGTTTATAACCCACTATCCTCTGAGAACTCATTCCTGATTTCCTTGCCCACAAGAAAGTTCTTCCTTTAACCCTAGCATTAGATTTCTCTTGGTATGTGGTGGGGTTTTTGTTTTGTTTTTTTTTTTTTTTTTCAAAATTGGTCACTTCCTGTGTTCTCGCCCCTGCAGGACTGTTTGCAGCCTCTGAGCATGCAGGCTCTCCCAGCCCAGCCCGAGTCCTTGTGTATCGTGGAAATGGGTGGGACTGAGAAGCAGGATGAGCTGGGAGAGAGGGGCTCTATTGGTTTCCTGTACCTGAACATCGGGCTGCAGGTAAGAGATTCAGAGGCTCACATTGTTGGCATCAGGCCTTCTGTAGGTGTCACTCCTTTCTTTGCCAAGTACGGGTATGTTTTGGGCCCATGGTTTTTGATGGCTGTTTTATAAAAGTGAGCAGTGATACTTTGGGTTCCACTTTTTTCAACACTTTAGACATACAGGACCTGGAAAAAAAGTATTTTCAGGTCTTTTTTTTTTTTTTTTTTTAAAGATAGGATCTCACTATGTAGTTCAGGCTAGCTTTGCCAAACTCACTGCTCCACCTGCTTTAGCTGGGATTGTAGTGCATTACCACACCCGGCTACAAAATTGTCACATTTGATGAAAATGCCTTGTAACTGTTGTTCTGGGTCAGAACTAGATGGAGTTCTCTGTTCCTGTAATATTTGGCTTTTTGTGATGGATACCTCACAGTTCATAATTGGTTCCTTTAGTGATAAAGGACCTGTGGGCATCTCTTATTAAAGGAGCTGAGCCCTTCAGCCCGTGAAAAGCAGAAACCTAAGGACAACAGTAGCATTGTTCTTGATCATGTACTTTTTATTTTCCTTAATGATAATTTACACAAATCAGTAGCCAAGTACTTTTGAGTTTTAATTTTACTTTCTTGTTTAGAAATTCTAAAAACACATACAGAAGTTAGAGCCTAATACAGTAAACACGTGTCCTCTTTCCTGGGATGTTTTAAAGCAAATCAAATTATCTATAAATATTTGATAATGTTCCTTTAACAGAAATCTGCTTAAGGCACTAATACTGTCACATCCATCAAAATTTGGTAGCAATTCCTGAATATCGTCTGCTCCTCTGTCCATCTTAGTTTTCCCTTCCAAAAATGTTTTCATAGGTGGATTTACTCAATATCTCAGTCAGTTAGTCCACACTTTGCATTTGCTTCATGTGTCTTTTTATGCCTCTTAAACTGACCCATCCCCGTCACTAAATTTTTTTTGAGAGACAGAGTCATTTGTTCTGTAGAATTTCTCACGTTCTAGTCTTGTTAGTCATTCCTTGTATATCCTCTGTTTCCTTAACATGGAGGGTGGATCTAGATCATGCTGTCCACTAGAAATACAAGGTGAACCGTGCATGTGATTTAATTTTCTAGTAGCCACAGAAAGGGACAGATGAAGTTAAGTTTTAAGTTTTATTTAATCCGATATGTTTTAAAATCATTTCCTTATATAATCAACATAAAAGTTACTTGAAATAACTTGAAATACTCTTACTTTATTTTTAAAGTCTGGTGTTTGATCCTTGAAACTAAACAGCCCATCTCACTTCTGACTAGCCACACATGCCTTGGTGCTGGTAGGATTGGCTGGTGTAGAACAGGAAGTTTATTAGGTCAGATTAGTTATTTGGGGGGGGTGCTGTTTACTTCCTGTTGCATCACATCAGGAGATATGGAATGAATTTCAGTGAATTGTTAATTTTCTGTTTTAAAATTCTCCATCAACCTTTTATTTAATAGCTACTGATACATATTTCCTAGATCATGTCACTAGAGTCTGGCAAATGATGGTTTTCTATTTCTTTTAGGATTTAATTTGCTGGAACACTTGTCTGAATACAAAGTGCATGTCAGTTTTGCTTACCCTGACTACAGTTCATATAGGACAAGGATGTTTGTCTTTTCTATTTGTCCTTTTCGAGAGTTAGAGTTAGGACCATAATAGTTCCCTTCACTGGGACTGATGAAGTGAGTTTTGTCCTGTGGTACTGGATATTGCGCCTAGGGCCTTTGCACTAAGCTACGTCCTAGCCCCTTTTATCTTTTGAGACGAGTCTTGATGAGTTAAGTTGTCCAGGCCAGGTTCAAACTTGTTCTCCTGCTGCCTTGCCCTCCCAGAGTGCTAGGATTACAGACCTGTGCAAGCATGCTTGGCCCTTTGCTTTTGAGACAGGGTCTTGCTATGTGGTTTAGGCTGACTGTAGCTTACTATTACAGCTGAAGTTGGCCTTAAACTTGAGGCAGTCCTCCTGCATTAGCCTTCTGAGTGCTGGGATTTACAGGCGTGTGCCACCACACCTGGTTTGTTCTTCTTTAAAGTAGAATTATGAATTTGTGGGTTTTTAAGTATTTGTTCCTCAAGCTAATGGCATCATGTTGTCAGCATTGTGTTTTTCTGTAGATGTTAAATTCCCTCATTTTAGACAAATGTAAATTCCTTCTTTGAAGTTGGTTCTTTTATTTTAATATGACTTGCTCTCTTTTCTTCTTTCACAGTAGGATATACCACATGCATCTGGGACATGGTTACCCCATCCTTAAATCTGTTGTTCCTCTTTGGAACCTTGTTTAGAGACCACAGTCAGTAGACTTGTTTTTTAAAAAGGGATATAATAGTAAGAAATAAATGTTCCTAGTAGATGCTTAGTGACTATTTGAATGTAGTGAGGGAGCAAATGAACGGCTGAATGTTAGGATTGTTTTTAAAACCACAAAGTAATTTCCCTGTCTCTAAAGTAATCATGGGAAAGGGTTCCTCACTAATAAGCTGCCATTTCTGAGTAATCTTTACCCACTTTTCTCTTGATTAGAACGGTGTGTTGTTGAGGACTGTCCTAGACCCTGTCACTGGAGACCTGTCTGACACCCGCACTAGGTACCTGGGATCCCGTCCTGTGAAGCTTTTCCGAGTTCGGATGCAAGGCCAGGAGGCAGTAAGTAATAGAAGAAGGAGGCAGGCAGCACATTCAGATGTTGTTGACACTAGCTGAGAAAAATTGCTTTGTTGCATAAGCTTTGCTTTCACTGGTTCATTAAATATCTTAATTTAGCTTCATGTGGAAAGTCCTCAAATCTATAACTTCCTAACATGAGCTCCATGGCTCTGTTCCATGATTTGGTTATAGAAAATTTGGATATTGATCACTTTCCTCTTTAGATAAAGAAGGATGGAAATAGCTGGAAACCTCTCATCCAGGGCACCACTTTTTTTTTTTTTTTTTGTACCAGGAATCAAACTCATGATATCATGATGTCAGGCTTGCCAGGCAAGCACTTATGCCACTGAGCTATATCCCTGGCCCTGGTTTTTATTAAACCTACCTACTTTTTCTTTTTTGGTACTAGAAATTGAACTCAGGACCTTGCTTGCGCTTGCCAGGCAGGCATTTATGCCTCTGAGCTGTATTATATCCCCAGCCCCCATGAATAAGCTTGTCATATCTACTCCAGGCAAATAGCAATGTCATGATTTACTGTCTTTTGTGAAGGAGATGGAAACATTGTTGTCTTTTTTTTTTTTTTTAAAGAAAAATGGTTTAGGGACGGGGATTTAACTCAGTGGTGCAGCACCTACCTGGGAAGTGTGAGGTCCTCAGTTCAATCCTGGTACACCCCCACAACAAAGAAAGGTTTATTTCAGTTCATCGTTTGTAGAGGTTTCAGTCTGTAGTAACATTCCAAGGCAGGGTGGCCTGGCAGAGGACAAACTGTCCATGGCAAGGTAGGCAGAAGAAAACAGCCTATCTTTTGTAACTAAGAATATTGGCATTGCTGGCTGCTGCGGTAGTTCTTCAGTGTTGCAGCTGTCCAGTCTTAAGGTGGTGTTCCTGTTTCACACAAGTGGAAACAAGCTCGGAGAGGTGGAGTCAGCTTAGGACATGTGGTAAGGAGCACACACTTGTAGTGTAGTACCTTTTCTTTAGGTCTTTATGTCCTGTGGTGGCCTTTTAAGTTTCTCAGCCTGTGGAGTAGTCTATGGACTGAAATTTGCAGTTAGGGCATTTGCTCAGTGTATTATATTTACATTTTTCCCAAGCTTATTGGATGTACTTGTCTCTTTAGGTATTGGCCATGTCTAGCCGCTCATGGTTGAGCTATTCTTACCAATCCCGTTTCCATCTCACTCCCCTGTCTTATGAGACCCTGGAGTTTGCATCTGGTTTTGCCTCTGAGCAGTGTCCTGAAGGCATTGTGGCCATCTCCACCAACACCTTGAGGTGAGTTAAGTCCTGGTTTTGGAACCCAGCCTTCTGCCAAAGGCTCAGCCTGCGGCTCTGCCGGTGTTAGAAGAGGTTTTGGAGAGATGTCAGAAAGCCAGGTCTCCACCATGAGAAGAGTGTTGCAATTGGAGCTTCATTTGGCTCAGGATTTAGGTAAGTGGGAGCCAAGTTTCGATGTTTGGAGTTTAGCTTCTGTTTAGAATTTTCAGGGCCAAGTTTTAATACTTATCAGTATAGTCCAGTCTTGAGATTTAAGATTTTTATCTTCCAGTGAAAGACATGTAAATGTAGTGCCACTGAATTAGTTTTAGAACAAGTGTTGGATTACTGATAACATTTTCTTAGTCATGTTATTTACAGTATTACGTTTTTTAATCTTAGTGTGGTGTTTAGGCCTTTTGCAAATTGGTGGGGTTAACACTGATAATAGTGACTTATGTTTGAAGTTGTTCATGCCATTGTTATAACTACTGGTTGTTCACAAACTGTCACAGCCTTATTAACCGTTGTTTATCTGTTTTTATCTGTCTGAATTTGTTTCTGCAAAGCAGCTTGCAGAACCTCTTTGCACACTGTCTTCTCAGTCTTCTACTTTCAGCACCAGTTTGTAGGTGCTAAATGTTAATTCCTCTGTCTCGTAGAATTTTGGCATTGGAGAAGCTAGGTGCTGTCTTCAATCAAGTAGCCTTTCCACTGCAGTACACACCCAGGAAATTTGTTATCCACCCTGAGAGTAACAACCTTATCATTATTGAGACGGACCACAATGCTTACACTGAGGCCACGAAAGCTCAGAGAAAGCAACAGATGGCAGAGGTAATGAGTGACTTTTAGGGGTTTAGTTAAAAGACGTGCATGTGAACTTGCATAGAAAAGCTTGAACCCTCATACTCATTGATTATGATTATCATTGAGTATTTTTCAAGATCCAAGGCTGGGGATATAGTTCAGTGATAGCACACTTGCATGGCATACCCAGGGGCCTGGGGTTCATTCCCAGCTGGTGGAGAGGGGGACCCCAGGCTCTTTTTAGCTCTTTTAAGCGTAGTCCTTTCCCCAGATCCCTGGTTTTAGAAGCTTTCTTGTGATTTAGGACTAATGCACTGACTTGTGGTAATCAGAATTCAATTTCTTCTCTCCTTGAGCTCCCCAATAGGTTATATTAAGTGTTTCATGGGTTTGAGCCTAGAGCAGACAGGGTCCACATAACACTAGGCCTTTCCAGAAATCATTTCCCAGGAGGAACTAGAGCCCCTACTCTGTTATACTGAATCCAGCAAGGGAAATCAGATAGGCTAGGTTTTGAAAAACAGGGTTTTCATTTTTACATTTCTCAGACCAGTAATCCCCTATTTGCCACAGCTGATACTAGTTCATTTTGGCATTTTCTTCTCAAGTGGAAGTGGCGGTATCTGGCTTTTTAAGTAGTGATCTTCCTTCCCCATGTCGTGCACCTCTCCCTTGAAATTTTACTTTGGGAAGTCCTGGTTTGGGAGGACTGAGTTTGCTGCTTTACATATTGGGCGGCCCCTGCTGTGTTCTTGCTGTTTGCCTTCTTCACAGCTCTCAACAATGTACCCAACTGTTCTTGCTTTTTGGATTTAGGAAATGGTAGAAGCAGCAGGGGAGGATGAACGGGAGCTGGCTGCAGAGATGGCAGCAGCATTCCTTAATGAGAATCTCCCCGAATCCATTTTTGGAGCTCCTAAGGCTGGCAACGGGCAGTGGGCGTCTGTGATCCGGGTGATGAATCCTATTCAAGGGAACACACTGGACCTTGTCCAGCTGGAACAGAATGAGGCAGCTTTTAGGTAAGGAGGCCAGGAAAATCTAGGGTTTGCTGAGTGGGACCCAGGATTTCTTTGGCTTTTGACTAATGCTTGGGTCTTTTTTCTGCAGTGTGGCCGTGTGTAGGTTCTCTAACACTGGTGAAGATTGGTATGTGCTGGTGGGTGTGGCCAAGGACCTGATATTGAACCCCCGATCTGTGGCAGGGGGCTTTGTCTACACTTACAAGCTTGTAAACAATGGGGAAAAACTGGAGTTTTTACACAAGGTAGGAACCAGGCATTGATTCCCTTGTGTCTTTAGTCCTACTGAATTCTCTGACATTGCTGAACTTGAGGGTCAAGGGCTGGGGATATAGCTCAGTGGAATAAGCACCTGCCTAGCAAGCGCAGGGTCCTGAGTTCGATCCCCAGTACCGCCAAAAAAAAAAAAAAAGAAAAAAAGAAAAAGGAACACAGTTCCTGTAAATGAACTTGAGGGTCAAGTCTTTTGGGGACCAACTCATGGATTCTAAACCATTTCTTGGCAGCATATGGAAAATACTAGGGCCTTCATGCTTCAGTGATGCTCTAGTGCCCGACTGCCACAGGAAGCCTGGGTGCTAATCACCCACTGTGAGGAGATAGATGCACACTGGCTGTCTTCCTAATCAGGCAGAAAATCATGACCAAAATTGAGCAGTTTTAGGAATTAATATTCTCTGGGAAGTAACTGTTTCATAGAAATAGCTTCAGTTTGGGAAGATGAAAGTATTTCTGGAGATGATGGTAAAGGTTTAATAACAGTGCAAATTTATTTAATGACACTGAACTGTGTACTTAAAAAATGGCCAAGCACATGGCTCCTTCAGCCTAACTGTAAGGGGAGTGTCCTCTAGGAATTAATTATCTCACAGACTGTTCTTCGTGCTAAACTTACTACTTCTCCCTTACAACTAAGATGTCACTTTTCACTGAGAAACTTAACCTCATAGATGTGGAGGCTCACTGTTGTTTCGTGACATCAGTTAAACCTAGCACAGGCTCTAAGCAGCCTTTATTAGAGCTTTTTTCTCACATATGGCCTTGACCCACTCACTGGGTGGGGCCCTGTTTGCTTGAGTATTCTGTCTCATTGGGACTGTTGCATAAGGTCTCTTGCTGTCTAAAGAAGCAGGTGCTTCTGGGTCAGGAGAGTAGGATTGGCATGCAGTTGTGTGTGGGTAGTTGCAGGACCTGTTTGTCCTCTCACAGACTCCAGTGGAAGAGGTCCCTGCTGCCATTGCTCCATTCCAAGGGAGAGTGTTGATTGGAGTGGGGAAGCTTTTGCGAGTCTACGACCTGGGGAAAAAGAAGTTACTCCGAAAGTGTGAGAATAAGGTAAATGTGCTGGTGGTGGGGCACAGGTCTAAGGTAATAAGGCAGGAATGGGTATTATCAAGGTAGTGGTCGCCAGTTCTTAAAAATCATGTGATTTTATTAGGGTCATGTTGTATCCCCCCAATTCCTACCAGAGAATTAGGCCCTTGAGCCTTGTTTGAGAAGGGCAGGAGTAGATTACATTTCTTAGCTTCTTTAAACCAAGAATCTGCTTGCTTTTACAAGAAATTGAACTGAAAGTTGAGCATATATTTCTACTATATTTGAAAAATAGCTCTTTTCCCCACTTTCTAAGCATTTGAAATATTTGGTTTTTTGAGGTAGGGTCTCCCTGTGTAGTTCAGGCTGGTGTTGAACTCACTATGTAGTCCAGGCTGGCCTCAAACTCATGGAGATCCTTCTTGCTCAGCCCCGAGTGCTGGGATTGCAGGTATGGGTCACCATGCCCAGCGATTTATGGCTGACTGGTATTCTTTACTGTGTGCTCTTCCGTAGACCCTATGTTTGTTATAGTCAGAGAAAGCTGTGGGTTCTGAATTCCAGGATTATAACATCACTGTCCTTGTTTTTCCCCAGCACATTGCCAATTATATATCTGGGATCCAGACTATTGGGCACAGGGTAATTGTGTCTGATGTGCAAGAAAGTTTCATCTGGGTTCGCTACAAGCGTAATGAGAACCAACTCATCATCTTTGCTGATGACACCTACCCGCGATGGGTCACTACAGCGAGTCTCCTCGACTATGATACTGTAGCTGGGGCAGACAAGTTTGGCAACATTTGTGTGGTGAGTTAATGTTGTTTCCTTCGGGTTAGGAAAGCTGGCTCAGTGTGTGCTGTCAGTACAGCCAGGTAGTGAGGATGGTGATCTCTAATATGGGATGTTAAAATTAAGGGGATAAAATTCAGTAATGGTGGTCTAGCTTGAGCTAATGGCTGACATTTGTTTTTACCTCTTGGTAGAACCTTGGCTTGTCTATTTTAAGTCCAGCCTGTTTGCTCTTGTCTGTGCTTTTTGGTCTGTTTTTGCTCTTGGCTGTGTTGAACCTGTGCTTATAGCTTGGTTCTCTTGAGTCTCTTGCCACTCACAGCTCCCCAGAGCTGGTACAGAGGACTTGGGCTTGGGCCTCTGTCTAGGTAGCACCCTGCTTGTTTGCAAAGACGTGGGGCAGTTACTGCTTGGTGACCCAGGTGAGCAGGTTGGGACATCCCTCTGATTTGTGTCACTTTCGCAGGTGAGGCTCCCACCTAACACCAATGATGAGGTGGATGAAGATCCCACAGGAAACAAAGCGCTGTGGGACAGGGGCTTGCTCAATGGGGCCTCACAGAAGGTAAGAGTGCAGAAAGGGCACAAGGGAAGGACTTGTGAGTACCCTCTCTGTTGCCCTCACTGGAGGAGGTTTTTAGTGAATTATCCACAGTGCACATGACTGTGCTGAGCATTGCCCTGCTTCTTGGAAACCCCTAAGGTGGTGATAAGAAGTCCTGTAATGGATTTCATAAGGTGCCCATGTCACTATCCCACTTAATACGTTTTCTGAGACATTCTGTTAATCAGTGTAAAAATCTCTTGGGAGAGTAGTGCCGTCCTCAGGAAAGAGGGCCATAGTTCACTGCCAGCACCAGCCAGCTGTTTCCTGGGTTCCAGCTTCACTGTCCTGTAGGCAGGTGGTTGTTTAGGACAGGATCTCTGGACTTTTAAAAACAGATCTGTTTTAGAGAACAAACCTAGTAGTTGTTGTAATTGTTTTTCAGATGTTTTCTTACATACAAGCTGCAAGTAGACAATGAAAGAATTTTAAAATAATTTTAAAGTTCAGTAATTTTTGGATTTTAAAGTTAGTAAAATGTATCTGGAAGCACTGCTTGCTCTTGGGAACAAGAAGGGCTTCTTGGGCACTTATGGTCATCACTGTTTTCCACATATAGGCAGAAGTGATCATGAACTATCATGTTGGGGAGACAGTGCTGTCTTTACAGAAGACCACGCTGATCCCTGGAGGCTCGGAGTCGCTTGTCTATACCACCTTGTCAGGAGGAATTGGCATCCTTGTCCCATTCACATCCCATGAGGTGAGAGCTCCCACGTCACTCTGGCCCCTGTCAAGGTTTTTTTTTTGGGGGGGGTACTGGGAATTAAACTGAGGATCTTGTACTTGCCAGACAGGCATTGTGCCACTGAGCTATATCCTTGGCACTCTAAGGTTGTTTCTTGGTGTTGAATCCACCTATCAGATCAAGTCTATTTTCCCTTACTTGCAATTAGGAGTGTTCTACAAATTTTATAAGGTGAGTGGTAAAAGTCTGAAGGAGGTAGGAATCCTGAGTGCATTTCCTCTGGAGAGCCACCTTTCATCTTACAGTACACTAGATCTGATGGCGGCACAGGGTTATTCTGAGCCCAGACCCCCTGCATGGGGCGCCACTGACGCGGAAGCGCGGGACGGTGGACCCGTGAGTGATCAGTGCCTTGCGGAGTCGGTTGTAGGACTGGCTAAATTTGGTTTATCCTAACAGATCTGGATCAGGACTCTGACTTTAGAGGTCATTCTTTGCACAAGACATTCTCCCTTATACTATAAATAGAATGAGGTTTTTTGGGAGTTTTAGCTATCCTGCTTAGCAGAAATATTTGTGACTGTCAGAAGAGTGGTCAGATACTAGATATTTATTATCTGTTGGTGTGGTAAAAGTCAATGATTTGTCTGTTCATTGTGTTTCTGGAAACTATAGAGAATCAGTTGAAATCAGGTTTTTTGGCTTTTTGAGACAAGGTCGCACTGTGTGGTTCAGGCTGGCCTTGAAATCGCTAAGTAGTCCAGTGATCCTCATACCGCAGCATTGCAAGTGCTGGGGTTATAGATGTGTGCCACTGCACCTGGCCTCTTTAGGGTATGTTTCGAAGACAGGGTCTTGCTGTATAATCCATGCTGGTCTTGAACTCACTATAACCCAGGCTGGTATGAAACGTGTGACCTTCCTGCCTCGTCCTGCTGAGTGCTGGAATTAAAGGTGGTCACTACCACATCCATCTGAACACACTTTATAAAATAAATCAGTGATGCATTCTTTGTTTCTCCCATCAGGACCATGACTTCTTCCAGCATGTGGAGATGCACCTGCGGTCTGAGCACCCTCCCCTCTGTGGGCGGGATCACCTCAGCTTTCGCTCCTATTACTTCCCCGTTAAGGTGGGCTGAGGGGATCCGGGAGGAAAAGGGTAACCCTGTCCCCGCAGCCTTTTTCTGTGGGCCTCTGTTTCTTCAAAGTCAGAACAGTCCTGAGTGGGGGAGGACTGGCACGGGAGTGGACTGATGGAGCCAGTGATGGACGCACGGGGTTAGTGATGTTGTAGGGCCCCTCCCCACAGGGCAGACCGGAGGGAAAAGGCTGCACCAGATTTTGGCACTCTGAACTTCAGTGACTCAGTGCCAACTTAAAATACGTCCTTGGGCCTACAGGTGGGATTCTGCTGCCTGGAGGGAGTGAAAAACTTCCCACAGCTGCTGCTTTTGTGTGTCCCCTTTTCTCTGGATGTCTGATGGTTTTTTCTCTCTGACTCCTCTGTCTTAGAATGTGATTGATGGGGACCTTTGTGAACAGTTCAACTCTATGGAGCCCAACAAGCAAAAGAACGTGTCTGAAGAACTGGACCGAACTCCACCTGAGGTGTCCAAGAAGCTTGAGGATATCCGAACCCGTTACGCCTTCTGAGCCTTGTTTTTTTTTTTTTTTTTTTTTGTGGTACTGGGAATTGAACTCAGGACCTTGCACTTGCCAGGCAGGTGCTTGTGCCCCTGAGCTACATCCCTGGCCCATGAGCCCTGTACACCACACCCCCACCAGGCTTCTGCCCTGTGGCGAGACAAAGGTGACTGGATAGTGAAGACT